>CADEHL010000830.1:899400-1004400 GCA_902827135.1 Harpagifer antarcticus
TAGTCAAGATAGTCAGTTTAGCTTCAGTTGCTATGGTAACATCACCCATTTTATACCAGAGAAACTTTCATAACAGCGTTGTGATGCCAAACAGTGTCAATTCAGACTGAAACACATTCACTTAAGGGGGGGGGGGATATGTATTAGTGTGACAATCAGACAGTGAATACTTTACAGCGGCCGCTGCCGTGTGAGCTAACACCGAGCTAACGGGAGAAAAAACTCCGGTGGGCGAGCGGGCAGCACTGCAGCGGTCGGTGAATGCCGCTGAAATACATTAATAAACAATGAACCACGGCACTCTGAAGAAAAGTACAAGGGTTGAGACGTAGTTATTTAATTTAATCTGGCTTCGTGTGATTAAAAGCAACACAATCATCGACCCCACGCAGTCCCCCATTGTTGTTGTTGTGAGCGCCGTTGGGGAGATAATCAGCGATGTAAACGGTGACGTCATGACGCTGCAGCGGCAGCACCAGTCGGGCTCTGGGCAGTGTGAACAAAACGGGGGCTGAAAATAAAAACCGGTTCCGAACCAGAAAAGCGCAAGCACGGAGCTAGAACGGGAACCGTGTTGGTGTGAAAAGGGCATCTGAGAGATATTTGGTTAAAAACAACCCAATGGTGCTCTAGGAGGAGGGGGGGGGGGGGGGGTACCTTGGTTGCTGATTGGCTAATGGTTACTCAAGACAAAACATCGTTATGACATCATAAAGTGGCCAAAATCTGATCAGCTCATTTTCAGACAGGTTTTTATAGAAATGGATCAAAAAGAGAGAGAATCTTTGTTCCTGAAACGTTCAGAGTCTCTTTCCACAGAGGGGACACATGTTGATGTAGAAGAGACATGAAGAAGAGGGGACACATATTGATGTAGGAGAGACATGAAGAAGAGGGGACACATGTTGATGAAGAAGAGACATGAAGAAGAGGGGACACATGTTGATGTAGAAGAGACATGAAGAAGAGGGAACACATGTTGATGTAGAAGAGACATGAAGAAGAGGGGACACATGTTGATGTAGAAGAGACATGAAGAAGAGGGGACACATGTTGATGTAGAAGAGACATGAAGAAGAGGGGACACATGTTGATGTAGGAGAGACATGAAGAAGAGGGGACATGTGTTGATGTAGAAGAGACGTGAAGAGGAGGGGACACATGTTGATGTAGAAGAGACGTGAAGAAGAGGGGACACATGTTGATGTAGAAGAGACATGAAGAAGAGGGGACACATGTTGATGTAGAAGAGACATGGAGAAGAGGGGACACATGTTGATGTAGAAGAGACATGGAGAAGAGGGGACACATGTTGATGTAGAAGAGACATGGAGAAGAGGGGACACATGTTGATGTCGAAGAGACATGAAGAAGAGGGGACACATGCTGATGTAGAAGAGACATGAACCAGTGGATTTTGCATAATAGGTGACCTTTAATGAAATGTCCTTTGGTGTGGAATTAGGAGACACTTTGCTGCCATGATGTGTCTTCAAGTGTTCAGACACAGATGTTGTTGTCTGTGCAGTTGTCAGGTAAGATTCCTATGCTTTGAAAACATCACCCTCTCAATGCCCTGTGGACAAATTGAGACATTATCTGTGGAAGCTTTTATATTAAAGGAGAGCGGCTTTAGAGGAGTTCAGAGAGGCATTTCAGGCACTTGGAACATTTCAGAAATTAGCTGAAAAGCATGCCGAGGTCTGAGTATCATCTGCGGTTGAAAAGTCGAGATGCTTTAAAATCCCGGGCTGGAGTTTCCCTGGCAGCCGGTCAGTCCTCTGAGAATCTATAATCATGAATTAGCAGCCCTCTGCATACTTGCAACAGACGGCAAATTCCTGAATCGAAATTCAACCAGCAGCTGATTCTCAAGCATCCGAAGCATTCATGCAACGTGAATGTATTCCCCTTACCTAATGCGCTGATTTCATGAAGCATTTTATCTAGCAAATCATTACATAGCTTGTTGAAATCACTGCAGGAATGAAATGAGTCAGTGAGGGGGAAAAAAGCGAGCAATCACAAACCCAGCAGCCTGCTTTTAAGACAAATTGAATTCCAACATCGACGCACACCGACATCAGAGGATGACTAAAAAAAAGTAGCAAATTAACTTTATTGTCTAAACATGTTTAGCGATCAGCTTGACAGGCAGCCTGCTGGCTCTACTCCATCTGCTCAGTAATGATTTGTTGTTGATGGGGCGAAAAAACACATTTCATCAACACCTGCAGAGGCGAACTGCTCCTGGATGCGCCCACTAAGACGCCTCGTGGGTCCAGGCCAAGAACATGAGGCAGCTCCATCAGCATCAGTGAAAACACACGGTGAGGCAGAACTGGTATATTAAAGCCATAAACACATTGCCATAATGATTGAGGACGGGCGCTCTGTCACCGGTATTTATGAAC
Source organism: Harpagifer antarcticus (assembly GCA_902827135.1). Taxonomy (NCBI): domain Eukaryota; kingdom Metazoa; phylum Chordata; class Actinopteri; order Perciformes; family Harpagiferidae; genus Harpagifer; species Harpagifer antarcticus. Next base: position 901,815 of record CADEHL010000830.1, read on the forward strand.
AACTTGTGGTTTATTCAGCACAAGCCCTGCTGAACTATTTCCTCGAGAAATATCAGATTTACAAATCCTTTATTAAATGTAAGGACATTTACAGCGTTACATAAAGCAAAAGGTAAGAGTAGACTAACTTTAAAAAGAGACAAACACTAAAAAAACGTCAAGAAAATCAAGTTTAAAACACTGTCCAAAATGCATTTAAACAATTAAACATCACATTTTCTATATTCATATGTATAGATATAGCCAAGAACGGACACTTTCAAGAAGACAAAAAGGAACTTTTTTCAGTACCGAGAAATGGGGCGAAGCCTGCGAGCTAGTTCAGGCAGTCAACTCGAGCACCGATGATACATTACCACGTGACGCACCTCGTCCCTCTTACAACCAACCAAACACATTCTCCTAAACATGCCGCTCTATTGAAGCTGCCAAGTCTTCCTGCCTCTGCCTCGCTAGCTGCTGCCACTGCTGTGTTCACTTGCTATTGCTACGTTCATGTTCCTGCTGCTGTGTTTCATGTTGCTGCTGCTCGCCTGCCCCCCCACCCACCCCGGCTTCCACCCCGGCTTCCACCCCGGCTTCCACCCCAGCTTCCACCCCAGCTTCCACCCCAGCTTCCACCCCCAGCTTCCACCCCAGCTTCCACCCCAGCTTCCACCCCAGCTTCCACCCCAGCTTCCACCCCCGCTTCCCCACCCCAGCTCGACCCCAGCTTCCACCCCAGCTTCCCACCCCAGCTTCCACCCCAGCTTCCACCCCAGCTTCCACCCCAGCTTCCACCCCAGCTTCCACCCCAGCTTCCACCCCAGCTTCCACCCCAGCTTCCACCCCAGCTTCCACCCCAGCTTCCACCCCCGCTTCCACCCCCGCTTCCACCCAGCTTCCACCCCAGCTTCCACCCAGCTTCCACCCCAGCTTCCACCCCAGCTTGGGTATCAGCGAATATCGAGTACCAATCCGATATCAGTGTGTATTCACACCCTTTAGCTATAAAACATCAGTGGATTCTGAGTGGGGTGTACCAGTGGCTAATGATAGGATGCCAGCTAAGAAACTGCTTTTTAGACCACTTACAGTATATCTCATCTTTTAGAGGCCAACACTGCATTTAAACTATTTTGGTGGTGGGAAAAATTATTAAAACCTTCAGTTATACAGACTTGTGTGTTCACGCAGGGTTCCCCCACTACTAGCCTTGACTAACTCATTTATATAGACTAAATTAGCTTATTTAAGAGTGTTTCGATAGATATTCATTGTCAGCGATGGTGGCTTTGCAGCCGTTTTGCCACGAGTTAGTTACTTCTGTAGTTATTTCAACCAAGTTGGATATATTCAACACTTTTACAAGATTCCTGATTCTGAATAACCAATGATATGGTCAGTTTTTCCCAAAAAAAATGGTCAATTCAGTTTAGATTATATCACGCTGCAGAGTTCCCCTTCCTGCGTAAAGCTAACTCCTCCGTCATGCACCAATCAGCCCCCTGAATGCTCAATGATAGTAAATCTGAAATCTTAAATCCAATATACTGCTTCTAACTGATAAAGAAGTGCTGCAGCCCAAAATGGGTTTTAGCCGAATACTGTTTACAGCTGAAGCTACACAACCTGGACAGATAGACGGAGCAGGAATCCAGCTTAGACCGGCACAAAAGCTCTGTTGGAGGCCACATTGCATTTCACCAACTTAACATCCTTGGAGAAAATTGACTTGGGTTGCACAAAAGCAGCTCTAACTCCTCCCTCGGTGATAAGAGGAAATTATTTCAGATAAATAGATGTAATCACGCCGCAGTTATATACGGTATACATTTTATTTTAAAAGGCAGAGAAGTTTGCCAAGTCTCTCAGCTCTTCACAGAACTCACAATCTTCCCGTGGGAGCCTTCAGTTATGAAAAACTGTAATTCTGTTGAATACCTTTACAAGTTTGCTTTCACTGCCAATAAAACTTCCGGAGGGATGAACAAATTGCGACTAACAGCAGAAGCAGAGGCAATTAAAATGTCTCAAAAACCATCAAAGTTGTGAAACGTAGAAAAAGGAAAGTTCCTGATTGACTTCAGCCGGCTCTCGCTGATCCACGCATTTTCCTCTCCTCGAAACATCCAGTTTATCTGAGGAGAAACAGCCTCGTGTAGTCTGTTTTTCAATATGTAAACCATTTCATGCTGCATCAGAGAGGGGAGGTGAGACATGTGTGCTGTTCTTTATCTTCTTAAACTATCATTTTTATCCATTTCCAGCTTAATTGCGTCCATTTTTCCCTCAACCAAAAAGACAATTAAAGCAAAATTGTTCAATCTGTTGCCTGTGATAGTTCGGTCCCACAGCTCTGGGGAGTTTCAACTACATGGAAGAGGATGTGGAGTTTCATTGATAGAAATTCCGTTTTTCTCTTTCTCTATAAAAAGGGCAGTTAAACCAACCTTGTTCCTTTTGCCATCTCATTATCACAAACTACGATTACAGAGTGTACTCATTGTCTTGAACAGCCATTATGCAATTGTTCCATTAAGGAATCTTGTGTTATTTCCTCCTGAACAACCACATTTCATCATCGCCTATTGTGCAAACGTACGCTCCATTTACAGCGTCTGTATCTGCACCAGGAGAGCTGTGTGTGTGGGGCTATTTTCTGCTGGATTTAACACCGGGTCGGATTCACGCCACTGCACACGAAGACCCTTTCTGCATCCAACCAGCAGTCCGTGATATCCCACCTTCTCAGGTCAGCACCTATATCAGAGTGGCCTTTTCAAGCTATAACCTCCAATCTCCGAGTGTTTGGAGCTGCGTATCAGTGTTGGGAGTTTTAATTCGAACATTAAATTATGTTAGTGCATGTTTGCACCTCAGGTAAGAGACCGTGAAGAGAAGCCACATGCTGATACTGGAGCATGAATACGACAGAAAGGCAAATTGAGGGTAGCAAAGCATCTTCTTTGTTTAGCATAAAAGCTGCAGAACACAACTTGTTGGCAGCCCCAAAAGGGAAATGTTGAAACTTCAATTTTGTCAAAGGAAAAACATGCCAGGCTAAGTCTTTAAAGGTTTAAACCTAGAGCTGTTTCCACTCTTAAAGCAGCATCCACAATGTGTCAGTAGCATCCTGTAGCAAAGTATGAAAAGTTTCCAACAAAGATCTGCTTTTTAATCAAATTCTTTTCTCACTTGACGTACATGAAGTGATGCAACCCTCCGCAATGCAGCCAACATGGTTAGCATATGGGGTTAAGTTATTATTTGATGAGATATTCTCAGCTCTACATCATGCAACTTTGCTAACACACTGCTATATTTCACTCAGGGCAAAGTGCTTTGTGTTGGATTACTCTGCATATTTCAAGTTTCAAGATTCCCCAAACTGAGATCCATTGCTACCCCTGTGTGCATCAATGGATAGCAAAGCATTAGCAAAGACTACAGATGGTCGGTTGTTGGCATTTTGACCTTTAGTAAGAGGCCTATTGATTGGTCAATTATCAATTGGAAAGCAGACAGAAATCTTGAAAGTTTCCAGATCTCAAATGTGAATATGTTCTGGTTTCCTCAGTCCTCTACGACATTAGATGTAATGTATTTGAAAAAACAACACATTTGGATAGGTTATCTTCAGCTTCAGGCATTTTTCTTAACTCTTTGACATTTTAAAGGACAAAAGACCTATCGATTAATTAAAAAACACAATCAACAGATAACGAAATAATCATTACTTGCGAAAGCCTTTGACTTGAATGAATATATAAATGGCTGCTGAGTGTTGGGGTTCGTCACATGGTTCAATTATTACCTTCTTGCTCTCTTGAACACCATGACCAAGTATATGAATATCCATGATTGAAACAAAATCAAACCAAGAATGAAGTGTATAATGAAAAAATGAGTCATCTGATCAACGACTTCCCAAACAAGATTAGAAACGTTACAATAACGTTCTGTACTTTTTAAACACTAGGAGCATTATTTCAGTCCAAAAAGCTTAGAGGTACAAATCCAAAGACATAATTAGATGAGACCAATTACTTCTCTCTGTGGGCATTCTCCAACATTTCCCACGAGTGTCCATTCCCTCGCAGCAGATTTCTCTCCCAACACATGAGCTTGCCAGCTGGTAGCAGAGACTTCCCTGTTGTTCAGCGTAATCTCATAAAACAGTTGGCTTGTCACAATTTAAAAAATCCTGCCTGCAGAACCCAGTGGATCCTGCAGAGCGGGGAGTGGCTGGGTCTGGTGCAGCAGCTGGTTTAGGTAACTGACACCCAGGACAGGAGTATTTATAAAACACACGAGTTTGCAAAGCATTCTCGAGATTAACCAACTGTCACTTTTCACTGGAGACCACTTGAGGGGGGGAGGCCTTTCATCCATCCTCAAAAGATCAGAGGAGGCCTTGACATCTTAAACCATTTGAATGTTAACCCGCCAGACAGGAGAGAATTTCAGCCTCAGTTTCCATTTAAAACTCTGTCTGTTAAAGTTTGACTGACACACATAAGGAATATCTGTATTTGACTAATTCCTCTCCACTGTAGTGCCTTTTCAGCTAAATTATAAACACACTTGATTTGTCTTTCCTCTTCTACATTTTTTTACAAATTGAACCAGTCAAGCAAATCATCTCCTGCATCAGCAACATAATTACGCTTGTTCCATCAATACCATTAACATGCAGGCAACTTAGCAGCCCATTTCATTTACGCACATCAGCAATAAATGAAACCCAATGAGGGGAGACGTAATCACTGGGATGTGATTTACATTCCCAGGCGTCGGGAGGAGAGTATGTTGTCACCGACTGAAGCTTGAATAATGGAAACATGACAGGAAATTAAGCTGGACACAGATGGAAAGACATGTAGAGAAAGTGGAGGGTTATAATGAGTCTTTACCCAACAATGACCATGCATACAAAAACATTGAAGAGATGATTTATGCCAGATTTAGCAAATAATGAATCCACTTTTTTAAAGTCATGTTTAAGCTTGAGAGGGAATGCATAGTAATCACCGATACCATTGATTCTGTAAGGAAATGACGCTGTGATGTAGACTCTTGCAGGTTGCTGGCAGTCGCATATATATGTCATTCAATCCGCTGGATTAATACAAAGAAGAAAGTTCAAACCGTTGAAAGCTGCAGCAACCAAGGTCTGATTTGAAAAGCCTCATCACACACTGCACTCTGGGACAACTTCAGAAGTTGTAGGGGGAAAAAAGGGAATCCTGAAGAGCGAGTTTTAAACCATGAGAGCCAACTTTACGCAGGTGTCCAAACATCTCTTACCTGTTGGTCCCTCCATGCTGTCTGCGCAGATCCTGACGGCCAGCATCAGTAGCAGAGCTGCTGAATACATGTTGGTAATAAAGTCCATTTGTCACCAGAAGAAAATCCTAGAGAAACTCCAGCAGCAGCAGTAATGTTGGTGTTGGTGTTTTTGTTGGTGTTTGCAGAGAAGTCGCGCGCTCGGCTCCACGCGCTGCTCCTCCTCAGCCCGCACACCGAGCATCTGATCTGCAACCACAGCGTTCAAAAAAGAGAGAGCCCCCCCCCCTCACCCCCTCTTTTTCTGTAACGGCTCTGAGACTTTCTGTGTTTTGTTTTTTTTGCACCGTCAAGCGAGCAAGTGGCACGCGGGAATGCGGGTGTGCGGCGCCTCCACGTGGACAGGAGGTGTCACACACATGCGCGCACCAAGAGTCTCATATCTGCAGGTTAGGGGTCTGAAAACTAGACAGATTGTTGGTCTGTCCAACTCAAAGCGATATGTTTGCCTCAGTGATGCATTCAAGTGCATATCTGGCTTACAAATAGAATAATTTATTTGTGCTATCCATTCATATTATTATTACTATTATTATTATTATTATTATTATTTCCCATTGTTATTATTGTATTACATTGTATTCTTGTTTATATTTTTTTATTACTGAAACTACACATTTTTATTATTATTATTTGTTCAATTATTTGTGTTATTAAATATAGATATATTTGTTTTAGTATATACTTTACTTTACTACCATTTAATGCGACTTATTTCACTTTACATTTGTGTCACTAATGTTAGTCTTTTACATTTCATTTTGGTAAATATCATTATTTTTTGTGCGACACATTAATTGAAGACTCATACTAGTTTCTTTATGCATATACAAAGCCATGATGCTTAATCAGTGAAACACATTTTATCACTTTTTAAATCAAATGCACTTCAAAGTTTTTAACAAGGGACATAAACTGAAGGGAAAGAAATAGAATAAATGTCACAGTGTTTCATATTTACAAAATGCAATGAAATAAACTCTAAAGATGATAAAATAAGTGTAACAAATTAAACCATAGGATTCAAAAACATGAAAGCCAGACAAAAATAATGCTATATTTTAAATAAATGTGTTTTATGATGCAGTACTGCACCAATACCCTAATATTTCAAACATCCAAAATTGGCTCCACATTGACAAACTCAAACATATAAATGATTTGTAGTTAACCCTTAGATGCATAAGTGGGTCTTTTTGGACCCGGTGAGGTGGTTTTCTTGAAGTATCTTTGTAATTACGTTTTTTTTATCATTTCATATTCCAGCTATTCCTCAAAAAACATGTTTTGGATATCAAGCCATTCACATTTTAAATTTACATTTTAAGAATTGTAGTTTTTGTATTTCTACCCCAAGCTTCCATAAGTGGGTCAAAAATGACCCGCATGCATTTTCCATGGGATCCTATGGGAACCTTTGATTCTTATCACCTGTTGCTGTCAGGAATACATTCACTGTGGACCACACAGACAACATCAGAAGTGACACCTGTCAGGAAGATTGTTTTACACAGCAAGATCTGATACCTGTAATAATAATAATAATACATTATATTTTTATAGGGCTTTTCAAGGACTCAAAATCGCTTTACAATATAAGGGAAGGTTAGGGTGGGGGGTATAGGACTATCAAACTTGATCAACCGGCATGGATTGATGGGGGGTGGGCTATGAGTAGACAAGAGGAGAAGAGATGAGTTTTGAAAAGGGACTGGAATACTGTGAGGGTCTCAGAATAGCAGAGATCTTTGCATCAATATGTTCAAAACGGTTTTTTTCAAAATGTAAAAGAAATGTCTAAAATTATAAATAGTGAAAAATTCAATATAAGATATTTCTAGTGTGAACCAAAATATAATACTAAATATTATACAGGTGATTTTTCTTAACCAAAAATGGCATAAAAACACATATTCTAATACGGGTCCTTTTTGACCCACTTCTGGAAGAGTGTAGGGTCCAGTCACTCGGGCATCTAAGGGTTAAGAATTAAAGACTGTATTTCTACTTAAGTTAAGGGTCTGATTGCATATTCAACCACTGCACTAAGAGACTAGTTTCAGAGGCTCTTGAGTCAGTATATTTTTCATCAAAGTGACACAGGAGCAGGTTTCCTCTCGGACTGATTCCTCTTCCTCACACGGTGTTCGGTCAGCAGGGCTGCACAGTTTCACTTTGAGCCGCAGGTGAAACGCCTGCAGCTCATTTCACCGACCAATCAGATTACAGATCCAGCCGAGCTGCAACCTCTGACCTCTGCCATGGGGTTTGTTTTCATTCATGTTTGTTTATCAGGGAGCATCTTGGTTTGTGCTGGAAGTATATTCAGAATTATAATGTTTGATTTCTGGTAGATTCTGGAGTATTTTGATCCTTATGTTGAGACTTTAGCTGCATCTCACTTCGGTTAAAAGGATTCCTTGCGTCCCTCACTTGCGTTGTTTCCCTGCGACTAGGACTAGGAGTGACGCAAGGAAACCACGAGAAGAAGGAGAGGCTTCTCAATTCTTAAATTTCCCCTCCTCGACTCCTCGGTCCTCCGGTAGTGACCCATGTTGCGCGCCATGTTGAAGGACATCTCATTTCTCTAAATGCACATCGAGGACCGAGCATCGAGGAGGCTCTCTGGAGGAGCTATAACCGAGGAGACACTTAGGCCCAATCCCAAACCACTCCCTCGACCCTACCCCTCCGTGACGGAGTGAACTCCGTCTGTAGCCACACTCGCAGCTCAACGAGGCTCCCTCCTGTCAGATGGAGGGAGTAAATACAGCAGCAAGCTTTGGGACGGCCTCCTCTCTCTCCCCTCTCTCCCCTCTCTCCCCTCTCTCCCCTCTCTCCCCTCTCTCCCCTCTCTCCCCTCTCTCCGGCAGAAACAGGAAGTGCCGTAACTGTATGTAACAACGGTTTCAAATCAGCATCTCTTTGACAAAAAGTTTAAATGAATAACTCAAATAAAACTCCAAACATCTTTCATTGTGTTTCAAAGCTCTTTTAGTTTTAAACCTGATGTTTATAAGCTTCTTAGTTTTTGCAACGGTCTGTAAATATACACAACTTTATAATAAAATGCACACATTTACCTTTTTCTAGACTAAACACAGGTTTGATCCTAAGTTAAAACATATGAGGTCATCATGAGGTTGTTAACATCGCAGTTTATCAGTGGATGTTTGCTGGAACTACTTGTAAACAGCGTGTTTCCTGACAGACACACACAGCGTGACTCCGGTCAGGTAGAGACCGGTCTCAAGTCAGCACCGCTGCAGACTCGCTGTTTGAGGGCTTGATAGCCCACTCCCCCTCCACACTCGTTGCTTTGGAACAGCCCTCAATATGGCGCACCCTCCGCGTGAACGCGCAAACGGAGGGGTAGGGTGTAGGGGGCTGTTTGGGAATGGGCCTGATGCATCCTCCACGGCTCCTCCGCGGATGCATTTCCGGGAACGGAGGAGGCTTGACGCACGGCCGGACTTATCTCATGCAGCCAATGACAGCTCTGCATGCATCCCCTGGATATTATTTTAGAAACTGCTTTCATCGCGACGCAATGTTTACAGTGAGAATAGTGTGTAAAATATATATCACTCAGTATAACAGGCCTACATTATTCTCTGTATTTGTATGCTGTAGTTTAGTAGATATCTACAAACAAAGAGTCGACCATTTAGTGCTTCACATAATAAAATACACACCGGCTGTAGCCTGATTATGCTTTAGGAGCTGTAGGTGTGTGTGGTACAGTGGCCGTTTCTCAATCTCGAGGATACTGGCTTTTAAGGACGCGAAGTCTACCCATGTGCAGCCTCGAAATTTCCCCCAAACCAAGGACGCGGCCTCGGTGGAATTCCAAGTATGCTGGAGATTGGAACAGTCCTTCGGCGGCACTCGATGACGTAGTATCCTTGAAATATTGGCTTGGAAGCCAGTTTCCTCGAGATTGAGAAACGGCCAGAGTGCTGCTGTGCCTCCTGTCATCATTAATGGACGTCTCTTTAAAATGACCGCTCAGAGGAGAGGAGTTCTCATTTCTCTAACCGCCTGCTGCTTCCCCTCCTCTCTCCTTGGTTCCCCTCCTCAGTCCTCCGCTCGCATCTCCTGTGGGCGGGACTAACTCACGAGGATAGGAGTCGAGGAGGGGAGTCGAGGAGGGGAAATTTAAGAATTGAGAAGCCTCTAGGGAAATGAGTTTTAAGAGCAATGGGACATTGTTTCCTTTGGAGCGTCACTTGAAGCAACGTCCGTTTGTGATGACGCCGCACAGATGATCGTCTGACAGCAGCCAGATCAGTGCCTGCGCTGCATCGTCCAATCAGTGAGCGATACACAGTAAGTGGGCGGGGCGAGTGTCTGAGGATTTCACCGGAGGATGGTCTGGTAGTTCCTCGATTATCGCTCCTCTGTTATCACTCCTCGATCCTCGATCCTCATTCCTCGATCCTCGGTCCTCCGGCGAAAATAAGGCCACTGGGACGGTATAAGACGGTATACAGCCGTATCTGGCCGTGCAACACTCACAGTTTCACATACTGTATGCAGAAGTATTATTTTAAGCAACACATTAAGTTGACGAAACACTCGAGACAAATGTAATTAAAGTCAGATCCACTCGTGTTTTAGACGGGGCAGTGATATCATAAACCTGTTAATGTACGCATTCAAACACTTGTTCTGTTACCAGCTGTTTTCACCTTGCAGGTGCAGCTATGTGGCTTTGATCCTGGATAAAGTGTTTAAGTCATGGATGTTTAAAGTTTAACTTCTTCATATGTCTAATATTATAGTTGACTTTTCATTCTGGAAGTATGACGCTGCGCTGTCAGTACGCTTCTCCATGTTTGTGATTGGTCGAATGCTCCAGATACCACCCCTTTCATGTGAACGCGCACCTAACTAGATAGGACACGGCTGGCTTGAGCGATCCACTTGATAACCCGCGTCGTAGTACCGTTAGCGAGAGTCGACACAACACAACCATATTTGTATTGTTGCATTCTCAGTGTTGTCCAACAATAGAGAACCACGTCGTGAAAGAAAATACTCGTACTCAACTCTTTAACACTATTTTATCATGACACATTTTCAGTATTTCAGTTTAGCGTGCACATTTTCAGGTTCAGGTTATTTATTTATTTATTAGGTAGATTTAGTTTGAAGATAAAAAGACAAGGGATCCATCCTGACACACATTCTAAAAACAGACACATCTCTAATAAAATGACACTGCTCCATCACATCTAAAAACATTTAAAAAACACTAGTTCAAACACAGATGGATGGATAGTACAAACATGGGCATTCAAAGATAATACATAAATAGGTATCTGTGTGACACTGCTACCTCTTGTTCCTCTGTGTGATAGCTGCCGGATTAAAGATGTTTTTATACCGCTTTGTTCTACACTTTGGGACAACTAACCTCCTGATGGAAGAAGCATAAACTCTGAGTGAAGAGGGGGGACACATCGTCTTATATAGAGCTGGATAACCGCTGTCTGAGGGTCTCCAGGTTTAGCTCTGGCTCAACAATCCGTCTGCTAGACACTTTGTGATCCGTCATGTCTTTGCAACTTTTACTGTGGTTCTCTGTAAATAGTTTGGCTTTAGTTTTAAGTGGTGGAAAACAGTTATTAGGACACATCTCCGACAGAGAACAACAAGAAAAAGTCCAGACTGAATAACTGTGGGAGGAAAATTGACATTCAGGCGATTATTGCTTTTTACTTCATCCTCAGACTGGATGATGTTCCAAGGACAGAAACAGATTGGAAACAAGACGTTCTGAAGCTCGGGACACAATGAGAGATTCTAAGAATCTCAAAAAATGGAACGTCCAACATTTTTTCTTTTTCAAATCGATCCTTTCTCACATTGAGCGATGATCGTTGCTGCAGTCGAAGGCCTCGCAACACAAAGAACAAACTCACACACAGCCTCGCTGTATTGACCCGCGCTGAGGTTTTTTGTGCAAAGGTTGAGGTATAAAGATTCATGGTGTGTGTGTGTGTGTGTGTGTGTGTGTGTGTGTGTGTGTGTGTGTGTGTGTGTGTGTGTGTGTGTGTGTGTGTGTGTGTGTGTGTGTGTGTGTGGTGTGTGTGTGTGTGTGTGTGTGTGTGTGTGTGTGTGTGTGTGTGTGTGTGTGTGTGTGTGTGTGTGTGTGCGCGTGCGCGTGCGTGCGGGGGTGTGTGTGCGTGTGTGTGTAGCTTTTATTGACTGTTTAAGCGTTCCATTTAAAGTGTACTAAAAAAAATGTTTATCTTGTTTCAGGCTATTCTTTAAGTTAGAAGTGAAATGATATTGCTTTAAAATTACAATGTCTGCTGTCACGTAGCAGTAAATGAGGATTTATGTTCTCTATCACTGTGCAATACATCTTAATTTTCATTCTTTGCAAAAGTCTTAAAATACAAAGAGTAGAATCAGTCTACATGTGTATTACATATTCAGAGCACTGTCAGTCGGTTACAGTTGCACAAAAGTAAAGTTCATTACCTCCGTCTGCCTCATCATTACCAGGAAAGTGATTATAGCTACAGTACAAAAAATACTGTATCGATGTGGTGACCGCATTTAACTCCCTGTCTTCCTACACCCCCCAGGCATTCGTCATTCTCCATCCCACCCACACTACTCTCTGAAAACAGGTACATGTACAACTGCGCTGAATGCCCAATGCCTGCATAATTGAGGCCATTATTCCTCATGCTTATAATAGCTGTGAAAAACGAGCAAGCAAAACATTGAAATGCATGAGTAACCCAGCATCTGTGTGAGTCCTCCATGCCAGTTCAGGGTTTTCAGGAGATAATCTCTACAGACTGTTCTAAATAAAAATCCCTGTGGTGTGGAGGAAAAGCAGAATCCAGTGAGATTGTTTTTGCCACATGGTGCATTAAAGTGAAGGTACCTTAACAAGAAAAACAGGTAGTGTTTATACTAAAACACCAGCAGACTCTTTTCATCAGTAATGAGGGGAAGCTAGCTGTGCTCTGATGAATTATGAAGCAGCCGGGACCTTAAGGTGACCCGCAACTTATATCCACTGCTGCTTGTATACATAACATATCGTGGATAATAAAACCACTGCTGAAGGCCTGACTTAAGCATTGCATGGCTAAAGAAAAAAGTGCCTCTGCAGCAGCTAGGCATCCGCTTGCACAACAGCTTCCTCTGCAATCCTTCATTTAGCTTTCCGCTCATATTAAATCACTCCAAATGGAACACAGACACCGAAACAGCAGCACAGGATTTCTGTTATGTTAACCTCAGCTGTGTGCATTCAAGGGAGAAACCAACAGAAAGAAAACAGAGCACTCCTGCAGGGCACCGATCTGTGACAAAGAGCCGAGTATACTCACGTCTCTCCCTTTTTATTCATAGAGGCGGCAAATATTTAAAAAATGTAATATTATTTTGCAAGTCTGCCGAACGGCAAAGTAATCCTATGAATATGTGGTACATGTTTTTGGGCGATCTTGAAAGGAAAACATTCATGTTGCCCGAAAAGTTGCATTTATAAAAAAATTACAATGAAGAAATAACAGCCATTTGAAACACATGAATAGCACTTTATTACACGGCTTTGAGTAATACTCGATTCTGATTGGTCAACTTGGACATTGCAGAGGTTGTTAATTGTTGCTAACAGACCGTTGCTAAGGAGAAAAGAGTGTTGCTATGGAGGATCAAGGGACAAGGAGTCATCAATCCGCAGAAAGAAGGCCCAATCCCAAACCACTCCCTTGACCCTACCCCTCCGTGACGGAGTGAACTCCGTCTGTAGCCACACTCGCAGCTCAACGAGGCTCCCTCCTGTCAGATGGAGGGAGTAAACACAGCAGCAAGCTTTGGGACGGCCTCCCCTCTTCACAGGAAATGCCGTAACTGTATGTAACAACGGTTTCAAATCAGCATCTCTTTGACAAAAAGTTTAAATGAATAACTCAAATAAAACTCCAAACATCTTTCATTGTGTTTCAAAGCTCTTTTAGTTTTAAACCTGATGTTTATAAGCTTCTTAGTTTTTGCAACGGTCTGTAAATATACACAACTTTATAATTAAATGCACACATTTACCTTTTTCTAGACTAAACACAGGTTTGATCCTAAGTTAAAAACATATGAGGTTATCATGAGGTTGTTAACATCGCAGTTTATCAGTGGATGTTTGCTGGAACTACTTGTAAACAGCGTGTTTCCTGACGGACACACACAGCGTGACTCCGGTCAGGTAGAGACCGGTCTCAAGTCAGCACCGCTGCAGACTCGCTGTTTGAGGGCTTGATAGCCCACTCCCCCTCCACACTCGTTGCTTTGGAACAGCCCTCAATATGGCGGACCCTCCGCGTGAACGCGCAAACGGAGGGGTAGGGTGTAGGGGGCGGTTTGGGAATGGGACGAAGTCTGTTAAATCAGAAAGGACGTAAACACTAAAGGGAACAGCAGAAGAAGACAAGACAGGAAGTAAACACTAAATGGAACAGTAGAAGAAGACAAGACAGGAAGTAAACACTAAAGGGAACAGCAGAAGAAGACAAGACAGGAAGTAAACACTAGAGGGAACAGCAGAAGAAGACAAGACAGGAAGTAAACACTAAAGGGAACAGCAGAAGAAGACAAGACAGGAAGTAAACACTAAAGGGAACAGCAGAAGAAGACAGACAGGAAGTAAACACTAAAGGGAACAGCAGAAGAAGACAGGCAGGTAGTAGACACTAAAGGGAACAGCAGAAGAAGACAGACAAGAAGTAAACACTAAAGGGAACAGCAAAAGAAGACAGACAGGAAGTAAACACTAAAGGGAACAGACAGGAAGTAAACACTAAAGGGAACAGCAGAAGAAAACAGACAGGAAGTAAGCACTAAAGGCAACACTCAGAGCCTTAGGAAATAAAAGTGTTCACAAATAAGAAACACTCTTTATCTTCGCTTACAAAAGTAATAAATGATGGAAAGATAGCAGCAGTATCATGATATTTACCTTCTTAACACAAAAACTGATGAATTCAAATGTCATTTCAACTTTAATCCTGACAGAAAGTTGTAGAATAGTAAGTAGAATTACATTGATACAACCCCTGACATAGTGTCTTTGAAGAGTGGAAGGAATACATTGAGCTCTCCCTGCAGATGTAATTTATTTCTGTTTCTTCGGTCGGGTGTAGATCACCAGCTGAGCTCACCACCTTTTATACTTTCCAGCTTTATTACTTGTGACACGGCTGACATGAAATACAGCAGAATTAATATGAGCAAATTAACTGGTTATACAACACGTAATAAAAGCACTTTATGGGCGAGCTGTTAGCGTAAGCACAGAGGAAGTTATTAGATCCGAAGGGCATGCGGACCACTATATCACTGACACGATATATATCAACCTTTCCCCGTTGTTAAAAAAATTCACGTTGAATTATTGCAGCCTGGCAAATGAAGCGAGATCTCAATATGCCCCCCACTGCCACCCTGCAAGAAATAAATATCTCGCAGACACAAGTTAAAAGCCCTCAGGCTACAGAATCAATATTTCATATGCAGGGGGTGATGAAGAGTCCTGATCCAGCTCTTCCTGTCTGTGAAGCACTCAGTAGTCCAGCAGTGAGCAGCAGAATGGCTTCATGACATCTGAAGCCACGGCCAAGTGTTTGTGGGCCACTGCACAAATTTAACAGGTTGAGGAAAGAGTTGGCTGCGCTTCACGCTGTAGTGTGTCGATACTTTGGAAATACAAGCCTGGGTGACCATCACAGGATGTTTGTGGAGCTATTTATCCGACAGCGACAACCAAACTGTGAAAAGAACCTGTGGAGAGTCGAAGGGATCGAATCTCAGGCGGGGGTCATCACACAAACAGTCGGTTATAGACTCAGGACTCGTTCCTAAAGACTGAATCAATCCCAAGCTGAGACCCAAATGTGTTTAATTACATTACATGTCACTTGTTAGACGCTTTTATCCAAAGTGACTTACATACTCAATACTGTGGGCAATCACCACAGGAGCAATTTGGGGTGAAGTGTCTTGCCCAGGGACACAACGACATGCTGACTGCAGCGGGGTTTGAACCTGTGACCCCCTGATCCTAACACCAAGGCTCTATCTACTGCTCCACACACACATCTAAGACCAAAGACCAAAACTCAAGGTCTTGTTTGGTCTTCTATAAATTACGTACAATGTGTTTTAGGGTTAGCCAATAGGAGCACGAGTGTTACATAGTGATGTCACTATGTTCCGGAAGTATACAAATGAGTCCAATGGAGTCGTTTCAAGCGAGGGGGGGGGGAACTTTTTTGTATGAATTGACATGGTACAGCATACAGAAAGAGGGAGGTCAGGCTACAACACATGTTAGTTGAGTGTTGCTGGTTAAAAGAAAACAGAAAAATACAAAGGTGTAAGATTACCAATCAGACAACAATATATAATAACAACAAATGAAGCTTGATTAGAATAATTGTACATAGGCCCTTTTGTCAGAGTCCGACGGTCAGGCTACTATTAGAGGTCAGGTATTCCACAAAGTAATCCCAGCATCCAAATGCATGTGTTTGCCAAATTTGAAGAAATATCCTCAGGGTGTTTTTTTAAATATGCACAACAATGGGATGGAAGACTCAAACGCATATACTGTATGGCCTTGGCTTTTGTTATCGTGGAGGCATTATGATAATGATCTTACTTTCAAAAGGGGATTTGAATGTAATTGCTGCCTATAGCGAGGCTATAACATCCCACACAGCAAGACTGAACATTTTAAAATATCACAGAAACACAAGTGACCTCGACCTTTGACCACCAACATCTAATTGTTTTCTAAGCACATGCCTTTGAGGTATTGCATCAACGAGAGTAGTTTGGACTTGAGGTCACACTGAACTTTGATACCCAAAATCTAATTAGTTCATCTTTGAGTCCAAATTGATAGTTTTGCCAACTTTAAAGAACCTCCCTCAAGATGCTTTGGTAATCATTGTTCAGGAGAATGGGACGGAAAATGTAAAAAGTTAAAAACTAAAAATGTTTCGTCTCTTGTAGTCATAGTGGCATTACAATGGTAAACAAATGTTAATCTCTTCAACATTTAATCACTTTTTAAGGAGATTCCTTTGAGATGTCACATTAACAAGATTGTATTGAACTTGAGGTCACATTAACCTTTTTGATCAGTTCATCCTCAATTCCAGATTGGTGTTTTTGCCCAATTTGAAATATTGCAGTCAAGAGAACGGCACGGAAACACTCCAGCCTCGGGTCTTGTCTTTAAATAAATAATAAAAAAACTAGTGTGATGTTAATGCTGCCTACAGCATTAACATGCTGCTCCACCCACCCACACAGCATGACCCAACATGTAAAATATAACAGGAACACAGGGTCAGAGGACCAAATACACTCAAATGTTTTGATTATTTTGTGGTTAAAAGTTCCATATTGCTGAATAGTATACCTTTCCACATGGCCACTTGTGTCCAAATGTCCAGATAAGTGGACTTACATCATCAACAAGTCAAAGTGTAGGTGTTAGAAATAAAGCTCTACACCTGTTATATAATCTAATGCTATATATTCAGAAATAATTGTATCTGCAGAGGAATCGACCGATAGCTTTTTGATTACATTACATGTTAGACACTTTCATCCAAAGCGACTTACATACTGTGGGCAATCCCCTCAGGAGCAATTTGGGGTGAAGTGTCTTGCCCAGGGACACAACGACATGCTAACTGCAGTGGGGTTTGAACCTGTGCTCCCCTGATCCGAACACCAACGCTCTAATCCACTACGCCACAGCCTCCCGACTTTGATGAACTTTGAATATAATGGGGAGCTTGTGTCCAAATCTTTACAGGAAATAAAGAACAAGTAAGTGCAATGGCCTGCAGGTGCAAACACACTTCAAGAGCTCAAAACACAACGGAAACCAGGGGATACTAAAAAGTGACGCACACAGCTGGGACCGGAGCGCTTGGTGACGTTCAGAGTTATGGACAACTGTCCCTGTTGTTGAAAACTTAGCTAAAAAATCTTATTTTAACAGTGTGATCACATGACTCCTTCTGATAGTAATGCAGATCTGCTGTAAGCTAGCTAGCTAATGTAGCTAGTATAGTACTGAATGAGATATGTTGGTCATTTCCACTGACAGAAGAATCTAGAAGTGTTATTCAATCCATCAATGTTTTCTCAAGTAAAAGCAGAAAAGCTCCAAGAAAATGTGACATTTCTGACCTTTCACACAGTTTTGAGATCACAGCAAAAAGTGAATTAAATGTTTGAGTGTCAAGACATAATCCAACCTTCCAGGCACTTGTAGCTCATTAATGTTCCACAAAGCCCTCTCAGTGTTGTGTCGTATTGAACCGTCACTGCAATTATGGAACATTGTCGGGACACTGTTTTCATTCCCACACATTAATTTTCCAATAAAGCTGAGTTAGGTTTGCGGGGGAATTTAATCAGTGTCAAAACGGGAATTAAAACCGTTGTGTCAGGGAAGGAAACATGAGGAGGATAATCAAGTGAGAGTAAGTGTATTAATGCTTTTACGTGATGAAGAGGCAGGGGCGGACTAACACTGTGTGAGGGCCAGGGGTGGAAAATATGAAAAGGGCCCCCAAATATCGAACTGTTTCCAGCATTTTGCGCACTTCATATTGCTTTCTTCTGGCATTTCATACATGACAAAGTGTTTGTGCAGGTATAGGATTTGATTATTAATCAGAATCAGAATCGGGAGAAAGAAACAGGTTTATTACCAGGTAGGTTCACACGTACGAGGAATTTGACTAGGTGTCGTGGTGCAAACATAAAAATAAAAAATGTTTTTAACACAAGAACCGCCAACGGGTAAATGTTACCCGCAGCTGTTTCTTGATTGTAACTTTTTTTCAATAAAATATTCAAGTCTCCCAGTCTGTGACTTTTCCTGAAAGTGTGTTATGTAGCACCCTCTGTTGATAAAAATTGTCAATATGAAGTCAGATTGAAAAAATTGCCATTTCTACCCATCAGCGCCAGCAGGTAATATTTACCTTGCAAAAAATGCAGTGATTCTCGCGCTATTGATCTTGCGCGTAAACATAAACATGACGTGTTGCTATAGCAACGCCTGTTGTTTACTGCGGTTCCTTATAGATAGATAGATGGATAGATAGATAGATAGATAGATAGATAGATAGATAGATAGATAGATAGATAGATAGATAGATAGATAGATAGATAGATAGATAGATAGATAGAAGTATAGGAAGTAGCACACTTAATGATAGCATTAATTAATAAAACGTTTACCAGCCTTTTTACCAATAACATCGCAAATACAGCCATGAATCAGTCGGTGTTTATGGGCCCTCGCTGCTTACCGAAGCTCCACTTGTGTGTCTTGTTTTCCTGTTTTTCACACAGTGTTCCACAAATCAAACACACCCTGTTGTCTGTGCTGCATATTCCCAAACTGTGCACTCTCTGCAGCATGAATATCCACATCAAGCCCACT
Source organism: Harpagifer antarcticus (assembly GCA_902827135.1). Classification (NCBI taxonomy): domain Eukaryota; kingdom Metazoa; phylum Chordata; class Actinopteri; order Perciformes; family Harpagiferidae; genus Harpagifer; species Harpagifer antarcticus. Next base: position 920,641 of record CADEHL010000830.1, read on the forward strand.
CTTGTGATGAATGTCCGCCGTGCACAGTGCCCTCAAAGAACACTCCACTGTAAAATATAGGCCGCGTCGAGGGTCATTTTTATTCACAGGGTGTAATGGATACACAGACACGGGTTTCTTGCAGACTTATATATCAAGCAGAACAGCATGTGGACTGCAGTTTGTCCCAACATGGCGGTATCACAAGGCTACTAATCACTTTTAATGCAGTTTAACAACATTAAGCCAAGTCAGCAGAGTACACTGAGAGCAGCAGAGTGGGAGGCAACATCTGGCGGCGGACAAGCAGTAAACTCTGAACACATCTACTGTAAACAGGCCTGTAAAGGGAGGGCTGTAAAACAAGACATAAACCTGCATAATTTATTTGATATGAATTGTACTTGTCATGCAGAATTAAGGGAGATATATGTTGTTTGCATGTCTACCTCTCTCCCCAATAAACCACTTTTATATTGAGAAAAACCAAAAACATTGACTATTTCTACACTACACTAATGATCTGTGGCCTTAAATTAAGTTTTAAAGGGGACCTATCATGCAAAATGCACTTTTTTATGTCTTTCATACATAAATATGTGTCCCCGGTGTGCCGGGGAACTCACGCAGCGTCAGAAAATAAAACACATCAGAAACGTTGCTATCAGAAACAATGCCCGACTGTTTTGGACGTAATATGGTCGGTGTTTATATTAGCATCGCTAACACTCAGAGCTAACCTGTACTGGAGAGCATGTGTGTGAAGAAGCAGGAAGTAAAAAGGAACTCACCTTGTGGTATAACCGGCAAGGGAGAAAGCCTTTGAGCTCCAGACTGTTTCAGAGATAATCCTTGATAATCCATGATATGGCGTTTCATCACGGCAGCATTTAGTTTAGACGGTAGCTGCCGGGTCCCGCAGGAGCTCAGACCCCTATTTTTTTTTTTTTCTAAAGCTTTTTACCCCAAATCAGCACTTTTGAAACAGGAAGTGAAATAGAGGGATATGAGGCATGGCTAGAATGGGTGATCTGTTTGGTATTTTGAGCAAAACACTTCATAGACATGTTTTTTATATATTTTTATATATCTGAGACCTATGCTATTGCCTAAACATAGCATGATAGGTGACCTTTAATGGAGAGCAGGAAAGTCATAGATTAATTGATAAAATGCACAATTTTTCCCCACAAAATAAGTTTATAAAAGTGAGAAAAGGAACAAAGGCTTATTATTACTGATTGCAGATAGACATGATTTAAAAGCGTACAAATTATATTAAAGAAATGAAAGAAAAAAGAAAATGAGGTAACCGTTGGGAACAAGCAAACAAAATTCAGAAGAGATTTAATTTAAGATGGTAAACTTATTATTACAAATTCCCAAATTCAAATATTTGAAGGGGCTCTGTTATGCTTTTATAGGTGTCTCCTTTCCTGTATAGTGTTCTATAGGTTTGTGTGCATGTAAATGGTCTGCAAAGGCTAAAATCTCCCACACACTGACTGAACCGCCTCCATTGACTCCTTTGTTTACTTCCGAACACAGTGACATCACTATGGAAACTCTCGCTCCTATTGTCTAGCGCTCCAACACATTGTAAGTGATAGGCTAAGGGGGCGGGACATCTCTAAGCTGTTGACCAATCACAACAGAGCCTGCCAGCTAACCAATCAGAGCAGATGTGGCTTTGGTTTCTGACAGAGGGTGAAAAGAGGTGCTGCAGCACAGACAGTATGAGAAAAATAAAGAGCTTTCTGAACATTAAAGCATGGAGACATGTAGAGACACTACATACTGATATGAACCTGAAAATGAGTAGAATAGGGCCCCTTTAAGTACCTCATGTAAACCTCAATGCAAACTGTCTCTTTAAGTCCAGCCTCACAGAGCTGCATGGCTGTAAACTCTTTATGTATCACTGACATGAGCGGCAGCAGGATTGGTGTTGGCGGCTTATGAATTGCTTGCTTAATAGTTTTTGTTTGCAGGAAATCTCCTAATAAAAACATGGGTTATGTTATTACATTTGAGCGGTGCGCGGACGGACATGGAAGGTTGCTGGCAGTGTTTCTATTTATATATTCTCAGTAACATCCACAGAGTCACACACAGCCTCAAAGCAAAAAGTAAGGAGAGTGCAATGACAGGAACAAAGACAGGCTGGAGCTCTGCAGTGTTGTCACAGAGGGAAACTGACGGGGGACATGTTGCTGCCCCGGCCTCATCCAAAGACTTGAGTGGGGGGGTCGAGGGAGCGTCAAGCATCTCAATGCAAACCAGGCGCGTCGGCCTGTCAGACTAACCCCCCCCCCCCCCCCCTACAAACCCTGCCCCCTCCCGGCTGTCACACCACAGTTCAACACTACTCAGCATTTATTTTCATAAGCAGAGGAGCCTAGAGCTGCACAGTCTGGGCGAGGACGCTACTCCTTCAATATCAGAGTAGCACATGACCGGATGTATGATTACATAGAAGAAGCTCATGAGACACTGTGTTGAACATACGATAGCTATGTTCCAACGATTAAACATGATGATTCTAGGGAGATAGGCATATGACTGTCATGTTTATTGCTTACGTGGGCCTTAGCTAATCTGAACTAAACATTGAATACTGCTTTGCTTTGTACATGTGACTGTGTAACTCCCTCTCTTGTGTATCAGCATGTGAAGGACACTGTTCAGGAACTAGTTGTACCAAATGCTCTGTATGTATAACTACTTCCATTCTTGCAAGGATAATAAATACATGGATCCTGAGATTGAAACTCAAGCTGGTGACGAGTGATATTTTTCTAACAGACACCAATCACATTCCCCTCAGACATCTGTTATTCTTCTATACAGCGGTGCAGGAATGAGTCCTAAAACCTGGGAATGAGTCAGCAGCTAAGCACTTCTGGTTAGCTTTTTCTAAATACAATGGGTTTTTTAATGTGTTTTTGGTTGTTAGCCTAAAATAAGGTCTGTGGTTAACACAAGCTGAAGAGATGTTTGTTTTAGGACATTAACGATGTTAACGTGAAGTCATGTGACCGTGCTGTAGTTGGTATATAGCCTAACATTAGCCGCCTTGAGCTTAGCGCTGGTGACGTGAAGTCATGTGACCGTGCTGAAGTTTTGAAGGATAGCAAACAGGCCAGGTTTTGTTAATTGTTACCCCACTCGCAGTGAGGAACACAGGAAGGTCCTCTGAAAGTTGGCAACCTTTATTGTCTCTCGGCACAGCAACACTGCAAAACTCTACGCTTTGTAAACTTTTAACATAAAAGGCCTCAAATGTTAGATGTTCACCTCAATCATCTACAGAGCGAAGGATTAACAGCTTAAAAAACTCTCTATCCCCAAGGAGATGTCTGACTTTTTAGTCCTCTATCGGCTCAGCAGGAGCAGGTTGGGCCGGAGTGTTTCACCTGCCGCGCCGCACCAGGCACTTTCTTTATTTTCCCATCACCCCCCTCTGCACCTCCACGGGTGTGTAATTGGCGGTATGAGATGGTACTTTGAGCCGGGGCTGTTCTCATCAGCACTGAGCAATTACATGAGCCCCTCGGGTGGTGCGGTGATAAAAACACACACTGAGAATGAACTCTGGTGATGGCGGTGAGGCGCAGCAGACCCATATTAAGCAGAAATGGGGCCCCCGCACGGTGGAAATGAATACAGATCGCTGTAACATGCAGACATCTCCCCGGGTCCAGAGAGTGCGCTGACCTGTGAGGAGGAACCAGCCTCCATCTCTCCCACATCATTATGGAGCTCAGCCAGGGTCGCTCGAATAGAAATTACAAAAATAGATCTGTCCCTTGTTGGTGGTGTGTGTGGTGTGTGTGTGTGTTGTGTGTGTGGGTGTGTGTGTGGTGTGTGTGTGTGTGTGTGTGGTGTTGTGGTGTGTGTGTGTGTGTGTGTGTGTGTGTGTGTGTGTGTGTGTGTGTGTGTGTGTGTGTGGTGTGTGTGTGTGTGTGTGTGTGTGTGTTGTGTTAGGAGAGGGTTTACCATGAATAACCTTTCCCAACTGTTTCCCCAAATTCCAGTGGATTTAGTCCTCGACTGCCTCTCCATTTTGTCAGAAGCTACTGCCACGTTGATCAAACATTACACGTCATGTCAGGTGTCTTTTCACATCGTTTCTCCTCTGACAAAGATTGACGTTGTCGCTCGCTTTGTTCAGGTTTGACTGACACACCTGAGAGAGAATTATGATGAGAGAAACATCCACCTGTGAGGCCTTTCCTCTCGTGTTTTTATACATTCAAGAGATGAACAGTCATATTATGAGACATGAAGGCACAATGATTCAATGCAAAAGGGATATTTTAGAGAGAAAATGTCAGTTTTTGACATGTTATAAATTATTTTGAATTGTTTATGTCATAATTCTGTCATTTCTGTCTCATAATTGTATTAAATGTAAGAATGGGATCTGTGAATTATGACAATATTGAGTCATAAGCATGTTGTACTTTCTATAAAGCACGCACCACGCTTTTTCCATACTATTTTTGAGTAGTATTTGGATGTTGTGACACATTCTCAGCAAAGAGGATGTTGGGAACTAAAGGACACATAAATATTCAATATGGTCAGACTTTAAACACATGCAGTTATATGTTAGCTTCAGAACGAGCACAATACACCAGGCAGGTTGTAATGAAATCAAATGAAGCAGGAAGCAGGCATGCAGGAGTAAATGATCCACACCAGGAGAGTTTAAATAGCCGGAGGACGTGTGGAGGCAGCGTGGTGATGGACATTTACTCTGTGTATACGTTTCGAGGACTGAGGGGGCGAGAGGAGTCCCGGGAGGTTAACATTTCTCACAAATTGATGAATGTAGGTAGCATAAGTGGAGAAACAAATCGACGAGAAGGGGGAGGGGGAGCATCTCGAAAAATCTCTTATTCTCTCGTTAAAACACAGCAGAGAAAATGTTATCAAGCGCAGAGGGGGACTTCCTATTTGTAATGAAACAAGTCAATTGTGTGTGTGCAGCAGAGTGAAAGAGATAAGACGGGAACAGTGAATAAAGAGCAGAGAAGAAGAAGTTGGGGTTGTGTGACCAGTTAGAGGAGCTGTAAACATATTTCTGTCTGTCCTCTATACATGTGTACATTTGTGTATATTCTGTGCTTCAGAATAATTGTTGAGAATAGTTTGGAAAGTGCGTCTGAGGTGAAGTAATGCGACTACGGAGAAAGAGAATAGAGTGATGCAGGAATGAGTCCTAAAACCCTGACATGAATAAGCACTTCCTGTTCCCTAGTCTAGAAGTCAATGTTTATTTGAAAAGGTTTTTAGTTGTTAGCTTAAAATAAGGTCTGTGGTTAACACAAGCTAAGGATATTCTTATTCTACGACATAAAATACGTCAATAAATACCCCACGGTGGATTTAAACCTGGCGGTTGCTAACAAGTGTCTAAGTGTCTGCTTTTAGCTTAGCGGTGGTGATGTGAAGTCATGTGACCTTGCTGTAGTTCGGCCCGTCTACACTACAGGCATCAAAAAATCTTGATGCTGGGCGTGTCTAAAGCTTGACGATTTTTTGCGAGCAACGTGACCAACAACCAATCACATGAATCTCCCGCCCCCGACATACAAAGCAATAGCAATGTTAAAACGAAGTAAACTGGATATAAAATCCTCAAACAGGCGAAAACCTACCAGTTTCACCCACTGTCTCTGCCACCTCCCTCCATGCCTGGTTCCTCCGGTTTGTTTCCCGGTAAATAGTTCTGGTCGTACAGAACCGGGTGATTTGCTACCGTAATTTCTCGTTTGGAATATGAGGAAATTATCTGCGGTCTGGCTCTCCCAGCTTGCACGCGGTTTGATTGGCTAGCGCTTGTACTGGCGGGAATTGCATTAAACGGGATTTGATTGGCTGATGCCAAGCATCGAGCCGATAGATGCCAGTGGTGCTTGCAAAACCATGCCATGCTCCCCACAATGCAGTTTCGGCGAAGATTAAAAATCTTCTACGTCACCCCATTCAAATGAAAGGGCGAAGCGTTGAAAGCATTTTTCGATGCCTGTAGTGTAGACGGGCCGTAACATTAGCCACCTTTAGCTTACGGTGGTGACGTGAAGTCATGTGACTGTGGTGTAAAACTCATCTCTTTCGACTCCACTTCGAGCGATAGAATGACTAAACAAAGAACTGCTAACAGAGCACTAATAAAGGACTGGCTTCTCTAAAGCCAGTTGAGTAGCACTTGAAATGTTTGGCTCTATGAAACCTGATGTACTTTATGATTCTGTTTTCTTCAAGGTTGTATCTTCCTGGTCGAATGTACTTATTGTAAATCGCTTTGGATAAAAGCGTCAGCTAAATGCAATGTAATGTGTAGTTCCTTTATAGCCCAACATTAGCCGCCTTTAGTTTAGCGGTGGTGACGTGAAGTCATGTGACCGTGCTGTCAACCCAGTCTCATGGCATTTCGTGTTCACCAACATGATTTTTCTCAGTTTTTTCGTGTTGCACAGCACGATTTTAAAAGCAATGTATTTCTACTGGTAATGACGCTTAAAACTGGATTTGAACGGGTCTACCGCGTCCCCCCCTCCCCCACCCCGGTGGACCCGTTCAAATCCAGTTTTGGACAGTCTGCCGTGGTTTCATCCCATTTCAAGTGCTGTTCGAGGCTCAGAGTAACCCTCGGAGCACACTCTCCAATCACAGAGCTTGAGGACTATCATGGGTTTGTCAAAACAGAGCACATGGTGTAGTCCAAACGATAGCTGGGGATTCTGGGTAGGGTAGTGTTTTCTGCTATCCTTTACTCCGAAAAAATATTTGTTTCTCCGAATCGAAGGGGAAAAATACAAAAGCATTGAACCACAATTTAAACCAATCAATGTTGTGTAATTAACAAAGATAATCTGGTGTTTTTTTAGTCGATGAGTAGTGCAGATATCACTGTAAAATCAATCCACAGTAAGGGGAATACTTACTTCCGGGTGTACAATTCTCCATTATCCAATGAGAATGGACGCTCACATTGCCTTTAAGGGCAGCCGACACAAACGAATGCCGTGCTTCCATGAGCGTCATTACCAGTAGAAATACATTGCTTTTAAAATCGTGCTGTGCAACACGAAAAAAAAGGAGAAAATCGTGTTGGTGACGTGAAGTCATTTGACCGTGCTGTAGTTCCTTTATAGCCCAACATTAGCAGCCTTTAGTGGTGGTGATGTGAAGTCATTTGACCGTGCTGTAGTTCCTTTATAGCCTCAATTAAGTTTTTTACTTCAACATTTTTTAAATGGTGTTAATATGTGGAGATTATCCTATGAACAAAACGTGTAAATATGATAAACGTTTGATTGCAAAAGATTATTTTCTGCAAAAATCCAATGGAGAAATCCATTGTTTTTTTCTATGGGAGCCCTTGCATGGTAACTTCCGGGCCAGCCTACACAAATACATCATCACAACACTACTCTAAGTAGTATCTGGAGGAGTGAAGGGAAAAAATGCCATGAAGAAGCAAACATTATGTGGCAGAGTACAATATTTATGATGATGTGAAGCTGCAGTAGAGAGAGTCTCTGGGTGAGATAAGAGGAGGCAGATCTGAGGTTTCCCTGACAGACAAGGTGACTCATACCCTATGCAGTGTGTGTAAACAAGAACGCCTCCATCTCCCCCTGAACCACCGGGGTTAACACCTCTGTCTTTCATTCTGGGCCATCTTCATTGCGGTGTGGGGAGATGGGAACACATTCTCAAAGAGCACAGACTGCCGCTACTGGGACGAGATGGGGAGGAAGAGGTGTATGAGATCCCAAAAAAAAAATCAGATAAGGTCGACAATATTTTTCGTCTGTGCGGGAAAGAAATCCCTTCAGCACGGCTGAGTTTTTGGGGTGATACAGCAAAAGATAGGGCTGCAGATTTGGAGAAATAACTAAATATCAAACAATACATGTGCAAACACTATATTCAAAAACTTGCTTAAGAACAGAAAATCCTCTAAGAGAAAGTACTCACTGTATGGAAAAATGGCCTCTGTATGCAATATATTATTATATATGTTTACATTATTAGATGGTTAATAATATTGCATTAAATTAGGGTGTAATTGTGCCTCCTCAGTATTGATATTTCATCTCGGTGTATATTTCTCGCTCTGTTTGAGCATGAGGCTGTTTTGTGTTGTTTGACCTTCACCATCCTGCCTTCATGCTGCCTCTCTGCCAGTATTAGAGGCTTCAGTGAGAGGCAGTAATAACCAGCAAGCCCTGGTAACCCGTCAACTCAGCCTCCAGAGAGGACATCAGGACAGCCACCATGATGCTGCAGATTACAGCCACCATGACCCATGACTCTGCAGAGTACAGACACCATGATAGATTACAGCCACCATGACCCATGACTCTACAGAGTACAGACACCATGACGCTGCAGATTACAGCCACCATGACCCATGACTCTGCAGATTACAGACACCATGACGCTGCAGATTACAGCCACTATGACCCATGACGCTGCAGACTACAGCCACCATGACGCTGCAAATTACAGCCACCATGACTCTACAGATTACAGCCACCATGACGCTGCAGATTACAGCCACTATGACCCATGACGCTGCAGATTACAGACAACCATGACGCTGCAGATTACAGCCTCCACGACTGTGCAGACTACAGCCACCCATGATAGACTACAGCCACCATGATGCTGCAGATTACAGTCACCATGACTATACAGATTACAGCCACCATGACGCTGCAAATTACAGCCCACCATGACTCTACAGATTACAGCCACCATGACGCTGCAAAATTACAGCCACCATGACTCTACAGATTACAGCCACCATGACGCTGCAAATTACAGCCCACCATGACTCTACAGATTACAGCCACCATGACGCTGCAAATTACAGCCACCATGATGTTGCAGATTATAGCCACATGACACATGACGCTGCACATTACAGCCACCATGACTCTACAGATTACAGCCACCATGACGCTGCAAATTACAGCCACCATGACTCTACAGATTACAGCCACCATGACACTGCAAATTACAGCCACCATGATGTTGCAGATTATACCCACCATGACAATGACGCTGCACATTACAGCCACCATGACTCTACAGATACAGCCACCATGACTCTGCAGATTACAGCCACCATGACGCTGCAGATTACAGCCACCATGACTCTGCAGATTACAGCCACCATGACGCTGCAGATTACAGACACCATGACGCTGCAGAGTTACAGGAATAAATAAAGAATGAGTTTTGAGTCTAAAAATGTATTTTTATTTTGTATTATTTAAATGTATTAATTCATTTTGTTTTATGTCACTTTTACTGATTGGGTTCTCGTGTTGAATTTTGGATTATTTTATTCCTATTTTTTTCTCATCATTTTCCCTTTGAGGACTAAAATACGTATCATGTGTACATGCTGTATGTGAGATAATACGTTTTAACATTGACATCATCTCAATCTTATTTTCTGTCTCATGTTGTGGCATCCTTTGCATGAAAAGTGCTATGCAGATCTACCTGGGTGAGCAGCTTCATCCCGCAGTGTGGTGAGCACACAGCGCCCTCTGGTGGAGAAACATTCAAACAACCACTTGTTATTTTTCAGTTTTAATCTGATATTAAAACACATTACAAAGTCAGAATGCAAATAACCTCATTTGTTAAATTAAATAAGAAATGATAGAACCGGGCTGTGTTGATGCGAGCCTGAACCATCAATTAATCCATGTTTAAACAGAGAGGCCCATGACTTTAGTCTGCAAACCAATAAATATGATAACACTACTTTTACAAGTGTAAAATAAATGCATACCTAGTTTGACATTAACTTTATATATTGACTTAAAGCCCAGTAGGTCAACATTGTCTATCATACTGAGATGGGTGAAGGAAATGCATGGAGTGTGAGGATGACACAAAAAAACACTGAGAGAATAAGTGCATGAGCGTTTCCAATGAGAGGAGGTTTCATTAAACTATGCACATTAAAACAATCCTAAAGAAATGTTCCGAGAGCAGGCAAACTGTCTTCCTGTCGTCACAGACAGACCAAACAACACACACGATACAAACAGTGCAATTCTTCCCACGGTGCAATCAGCGACACCAACACTGTCCCTGGTAATGAGTCTGATCCACAGTGAGAGGTGTGGAGTGTCTACAGCGGCAGGGCTCTTCTGTCCTCATGTGGCTTAAAGGAGGATTCCACATCATTACAACTCAGGTGCTTTTGGAGTTTTAGCAACAATTTCTATATGTTTTAAAAGACATTGTACTGATAAAGGTCGCTGATGAGATAAGGGCAACACTTCCTTTTAGCTCTAAATCTGTACCCAAGGATAATTATGTAACATGTTCTTGCCGAATCAGACATCAGTCTCCTCACAGCTATGGAGCAAATGGACCTGATGGGAAACCATGTTTAAGGAAATTCTAATCAGCCCTTTTAATAAAACCGCTCTCGTGAACACACAACATGTTGGGAATCATCGTACAGGAACACTTGGGCACACAAACACTTTTTTTGTGAGATGTCTTGATTGTTGTTCTGCCACATCTCAGTATGTAACCCGATGAGTACAATGTCATTATAACGTCGAGAAATCAGAGCCAAAACTACTAATACTTCAAGTTGTATATAAACCGCAATTGTACTTAAAATGCAAAACTGACATAAGCAACAGAATATTTGTTGTTGTGAAGCCTCTTTGTTTCAATACAAATGTTAAGGGATCAATGTACACACACACACACACACACACACCACACACACACACACACACACACACACACACCACACACACACACACACCAAAAAAAGGAAAAATGGCTGTGACTACTAGACTATTTACCAGCTCATTGTCCTGTTGTCGAACCGGAGATGTCGAGTACCCCAATGTTTTTATGTACGAAATATAAAGTACGGGTCCCCTAGCTAACTTTCACAATTGGGCTAATATGCTAAATTAGCATAAGTTGCATTAAGTAAGTCATCATAATGAGCAGTATACATACAATAGTTATTGAGGATGTTGAAATAATTTCAGAGCAGTTTTAACCAGTTAAAGTGGCCATACCTGTAGCTTCTCCGGGTTACTGATTTTGTATGAATTTGGGTGGTCCATTTGAACGTTTTAAGGGATCTGCAAAACTGTCATTCTAACATAAAAATGTGGGTACTCAACATTGCCTTCCTGGGTTCACATTGCTTCTTGAAGCGGGAGAAGTATGGATGACATTGCTGGCAGGTAGACTGGTGCCCTAGAGCTTGGTCTTAGGCAAGGCAAGAGATTGGGATTCGGAGATTCAGTATTTTAAAGTCTGAACAGTCCGCGGGATAATAAAGGAGAGAGTCTCATTTGTTGCCTTGTGTCTTCCTGAGTGTTTGTCCTCTATGACCACGATCTGGAACGCCCGACAGCTGTCCGCTGCGTCCAGCTGCAGCCCCTCCACCCCCCCAGTCTGCACCTCCTGCATTTGGCACTGCGTCTCCTCCATGCCGGTCATGAATCATCATGGCCTCCTGACCCGAGTCCCCCGCTCAGCTGCAGCTCCATCAGCTTACCCGCACTGCTCCATGGGCGCCGGGTTGATCTCGATGACCGTAGTGGTCCTGTCCCACCCTCGCCCTGAAGAATCACAATCAAACTTATATTTATATAGTACTTTTCATACACAAAAGGTAACTGCAAGTGCTTCACTAACCAAACACAAAGACAATTTACAATTGTGGAAAGGGAAAGGAGGTTGGATTGCAGATAAATATCATCACCAGAAGAAGACAGACAGGAAGTAAACACTAACAGGAAGAACACGATTATGGGCTCTGCAGTGCTTAGGCCTCGTTAGTGGAAAACAGTCACAGAAAATATCGATCAGAGTTTCGTTAGTGTTGCGCCGTGGAGTGAAGTATTTTCTATCTATCTATCAAAAGTTAGATATCTATGTAACAGGCTAGCTAGCAAAAGTTAGCTTTCTATCAATCAATCTATCTATATATCTAGTTAGCTGGCTTACCTCAGCTACCCATCTAACAAGCTAGCTAGCAAATGTTACCTATCCAACTTCTATTGCCAATTATTACATGGTTTAGTTGAATACTCTATTCTGATTGGTCAATTCAGAACATTGACACGTTGTTAATCCAGAACAGACAGACCGCTGTCAAGCCGCTTTCACACCAGCGCTTTTCCCTTTCTAGCTCCGAGCTAGAGCTTTTCTGGTTCAGCTCCGGTTTCCCTTTTCTGCTCCCGCTCTGTTCACACCGCCCAGAGCCCGACTGGTGCTGCCGCTGCTGCGTCATGACGTCACCGTTTACATCGCTGATTTGCTCCCCAACGGCGTTACGGCGCTCACAACAACAACTGCGTCGGGTCGATGATGTTGCTTTTAATCACACGAAGCCAGATTAAATTAAATAACGACTTCTCCAACCTTGTACTTTTCTCCAGAGTGCCGTGGTTCATTGTTTATTAATATGTTTCTGCGGCATTTACCGACCGCTGCAGTGTTGGCTGCTCTTCCACGGGAGTTTATTCTCCCGTTAGCTCACACTGCAGCGGCCGCTCTAAAGTATTCACTGTCCGACTCACACAAGCAGCTGATACATATCCCCAGTTCCCCTTAAGTGAATGTGTGTCAGTCTGAATTGACGCTGTTTGGCATCACAACGCTGTTATGAAAGTTTCTCTGGTATAAAATGGGAGATGTTAGCATAGCAACCGAAGCTAAACTGACTAGTTGCTATTGCTATCCTATTGTGGCATAAACCGTTTTCTACAGGCACATTTTACCGGCGTATTTTTATTATGATTTCTTGTGATGGTGGGACAGGACAACCTGTGCAGCCCATGTATTGATTCCATCCGATAGCTGCTATAATACAAAACAAAACGTCTGCCTCTCCACAATGATCAATGGTACAAAAAACAGAATCACACGAAGCCTGGTTAGTGTTGCCTGACTTTATAAAGTGTGTTTATAAGCACTACTGCTTGTAGGAAGGCATGACAGTCGACCCATGTCCAGGGGAGGTGGGTTTAGTTTCCTGCACGCCTCGACGTAAGCGACGCCACCTCTTAGCTCCGAAGCTCTTGCCTCTAGACCGACAATTTTTTGTTAATGTTTTGGTTGTTTTTGAATGTTATCAGGGTCTATGCAGGAATCCTGAAGTCAAATGTAATACCTTTTAAGACCTTTTTAAGACCCTCATCGCCACTTGGAGTGTCTAAACCGTTACCTTGGCGACACACTTTACCTCACATTGACTATATACAGTATTGATTGTCCTTCCTCCTCATCTTCCAACCATTTGGACGCAGACTTGCATTTCCCCATAACGATGTTGTTTAAACAACCGGCGTAAACGGAGCTTCGCGCTATCAAGCAGTGAGCGTGCGATGTCCTGTTCAGATGACGTCAAACCCAACGGGATGCCATAAATAACCTACACAGAATCACACTACACACCTACGCCATGATTACATTCAGGCAGACTGTAGAATACAACCTCTTTGGACCATTTATATACTTATTGAAAACAAGCTACAAAATGTAATACCTTGGAAAATGCCCTTAAATACTTTTTAATAGCCTTCATTTTCGATAAATTGATTTATCAACTTTGAAACTTTTTAAGACCCCGCGGACACCCTGGTTATGATGTTTCTTTAAAAAGTTCAGGTCTCTATCCATCTAAAACAAAGAACAAGATGTAGTCACCTCCTGATGCACCAGCATGGCTCCGTCCACCATCTGTCCCTCGAGGGCCATCCCCTCTCCGCCCCCTTGCTGGTGAGCTGCAGCAGCTCCACGGGGCTCACCATGGTGCCCAGCTGCCCCGAGTCCTGCAGCGCGGTGCCCAGCAGTGTGAGGCCGGATGACGGTGTGCAGCGTGATGGTGTCCGTCTTCCCGTCCCCGGCAAGCATGTAGCGGGTGACGAGCTGCGAGCCGGCGGGCAGCAGCGTGACGGTGGTTGGAGGAGGAGAGGCCGGCCATGGTGAAGGGCTGCCCCATGGAGGTGAGGGAAATCGGGGAGAGCACGGTGAACTGCTGGGGCTGCAGGGTCTGCTGCTGGGTGATGGGGGAGGAGAGGAGGGTGGCGCTGGTGGAGGCGGGGTCTCTGCAGGCGGGGGCGTTTGGGCGGACGCTTAGGGGGGGTTTTTGTCTTGGCCGCGGGCTGAGGGCAGGAGAGCAGAGCCCGGACCTGCTGCTGCTTCCTCTGGTCCTCCAGCTGCACCTCAGGTCTACACACATCACAACGTCAGCGCATTTATTAACTATCAGACTGCTCATGTTTCTAATATTAATATTTGTTATCAGTACTTATTTGAGATGTATCTGAATGTCAAGTCTAATCTCAAAACTCACATAAAACTCAATAATTTAAAGTGGCAACAGACAGTGTTATTATTTGCAAAGACAATATATTTGTTTCAATTTTTTTCTAAAAACAGGACGCTCGATCTGCTTCTATAACAGAAACCATCGTAAGATCACAAATAATTGTTCTCCATTACTGAAAAGCAGTATATGTGAAATGTTGATATTTGGAAAGTGTTATGACTAATCTCATACACACACATTAAACTCATTGAAAGGTCATCTCTGTTTGTGGGTCATAGTTAGTATCAAAGAGTGGCATCATGTGCGGACCAGTGGATGCTTTTTCAGATTTCGCAGAGCTTCCAAACACAACCAATCACACACAACAGAAGCAGGGCCACACACCCACACACTCACACACCACAGGCAACACAAGACACACCACAACACTCCATCACACCAACACAGCACACGCCACACAACACACCCGCAACACACACAACACTCACACACACACCCACACACACCACACACCACAAACCACACACACACACACACAGCCACACTACAATCAACACCCTACCACACACACCACACCACACACACGACACACACAACACACACAAACACGACAATGCACACACAACACCACACACCACACCCACCCACACACACAGCTACCTACAGCCACACCACACCACACACACACACACAACACACACACACACACACACACACACACACACACACACACACACACACTTCCAAACCAACTGTACAACAATACAATGATAACATATGTTCTGTCTGTTGATTTTTATATAAACAGGATGATTAATCTGCTTGTTTTATATATATATATATATATATATATATATATATATGTCGTTAGCAACATGGCTAATGTATTGCTAGCAGCCTTGCTACTATTCAAAGCAATTCATTTGTCTTACTAAATTAATTTGAGTCATTCTTTTGATATACCGTAACATTATTTGGAGACACAAAGTCGTGTTTTAGAACTTGTAAATAGTAGTACATGTTATCTGATGTGATCGGATGTAAAGAGGTGTGTGTGGTGTGTGTGTGTGTGTGTGTGTGTGTGTGTGTGTGTGTGTGTGTGTGTGTGTGTGTGTGTGTGTGCATGCGTGTGTACTCACTGCTGAGCGTACAGAGGACCTGCTCCTGGCTCGGGTCCGTCTGCTGCCTCCTCGTCTCCACGATCCTCTTCACTGAGTCCAGCAGGCCGAACACCTGAGCCAGGTTACTGAGCACCGCCACCTCTACCAGACAGGAATCTGGGATGAGTGCGGCAATCAATCACAGGGTCACTCAGTCAGTCAGAGAGGAGGACCAAATCCAGCCAGGGTAAACATTCAAACACTAAGTATTTACTCATTATCCGTACACAAATCACACATTAAAAAGGCTTTCTCATGTTTGGCAATTTCACCCATCAGCTTCTGACAGCAGCTGACTCCATTCCGTTCAGTCCTTGTCAAGCACTTTACAGCCAGATTTAAATACATGCTTTTTCTAAAGATGTCAATAGATTTTTCCTGTCGTGTGTTATAAAGGGTTTAGTGCATGTAAATGGTCTGTAAGGCTAAAATCCCTGTGTTCCCTCCAGAGGGAGTTTCTCACTCCAAACGTTCTTCCTCTCAAACTACGGGGCAGGCCGAGGGTCGTAATCACAGAACATGCACAAACGGCTCTTATAAAAGCGTCCTTAAAAGTCCCCTGTTATACTGTTTTCCATCAATATATTATAGGTTTCAGATATATACCTGTCTCTGATTGGCTGAAACAGCAAACAGATCATTGCAGCATTCCACAATCCCCTCTGTCTCAGCCCTGTTTCCAAAGTGCTGATTCTCTGTCTGTTACTTCAGATGAAAATAAGGAGCCCCTCCCCACGCCCCTCTGAGAGACATTTGGTTACAAAGAACTCAATGGTGCTCTAGGAGGAGATTCAGGTGATAAGGTGGGGGTGGGGGGTTTACCTTGTTATTGGGTGATTGGCTAATGGTTTACACAAGCCAAAAACACCGTTATGACATCATAAAGTGGCCACAATCTGATCAGCTCATTTTCAGACAGGTTTTTATAGAAATGGATCAAAAAGAGAGAGAATCTTTGTTCCTGAAACTTTCAGAGTCTCTTTCACAGAGGGGACACATGTTGAATGTAGAGAGACATGAAGAAGAGGGGACACATGTTGATGTAGAAGAGACATGAAGAAGAGGGGACACATGTTGATGTAGAGAGACATGAAGAAGAGGGGACACATGTTGATGTAGAAGAGACATGAAGAAGAGGGGACACATGTTGATGTAGAAGAGACATGAAGAAGAGGGGACACATGTTGATGTAGAAGAGACATGAAGAAGAGGGGACACATGTTGATGTAGAAGAGACATGAAGAAGAGGGGACACATGTTGATGTAGAAGAGACATGAAGAAGAGGGGACACATGTTGATGTAGAAGAGACATGAAGAAGAGGGGACACATGTTGATGTAGAAGAGACATGAAGAAGAGGGGACACATGTTGATGTAGAAGAGACATGAAGAAGAGGGGACACATGTTGATGTAGAAGAGACATGAAGAAGAGGGGACACATGTTGATGTAGAAGAGACATGAAGAAGAGGGGACACATGTTGATAGAAGAGACATGAAGAAGAGGGGACACATGTTGATGTAGAAGAGACATGAAGAAGAGGGGACACATGTTGATGTAGAAGAGACATGAAGAAGAGGGGACACATGTTGATGTAGAAGAGACATGAAGAAGAGGGGACACATGTTGATGTAGAAGAGACATGAAGAAGAGGGGACACATGTTGATGTAGAAGAGACATGAAGAAGAGGGGACACATGTTGATGTAGAAGAGACATGAAGAGAGGGGACACATGTTGATGTAGAAGAGACATGAAGAAGAGGGGACACATGTTGATGTAGAAGAGACATGAAGAAGAGGGGACACATGTTGATGTAGAAGAGACATGAGAAGAGGGGACACATGTTGATGTAGAAGAGACATGAAGAAGAGGGACACATGTTGATGTAGAAGAGACATGAACAAGTGGATTTGCATAATAGGTGACCTTAAAGGCGTTATCTTTGACAGCCCTAGTGCGTGATGCTGTGTACCTGTGTCCTGTAGGGCCGCCGGCTCCCTGCGCTGCTTCACCCGTTCACAGCAGCTCCTGCAGCTCCGTGCTGATGTGGTCACCACCTCTCCCAGCAGACCCACATCAGCAATGCCCCTTCCAGAAGTTCAGCGTGTCCTCTGTGGAGACACAAACACAGCAAAGTCACACGTGTGCTCCGAGGTGATCTGTTGAATGAAGTAATAGTGATATTAACTCTCTGTGTCGTGTGTGCTCTGTGGGACCTGAGATCTCGCTGTCTCCTTCTTCTCTGCAGCCTCCAGTGAACTGTGTGATCCAGTCCATCTTGGCACTCAGAGTCTCGGCTCTGTCCTCGCCCGCCGTGCTGCCGTTACCCAGAACCAACATGAGCTGTACGTCACACATTATGGCAAATTCAACATACAGATATAATAAATGACCTTTCAAAAGCACAACATTAAAGACGTAGGATAATGTGAGTTTTGTTGAATGCTACATTGAAAACATGCAGCAGATTTTTGGCAGCCACATATAAGGCGAAAATAATAAGTCAACTAATTATTTTAATATACCAAGTCATTATTTTGACATTATTAGTCTTCCATTAGTTACTAAGCCATTCTTTTCATAAAAATAGTAAATATTCTGAGTACATTCAATTAAGATACTTTGTCTTAAATTTGAACATACTTCATAATTCTGAAACACTAAATCATTATTTAAAGAATAATTATAATACAAGTCTGGTATAACAATGCCTCAAAACTAAAGTGTAAAACAGCAGAAAATAATCACATAATAGCTCATCATGCTGGGGAAATTAGTATTTTATTGCAGTCTTAAAATCGCTTTTGTTCCGATTTATCAGTAAAATCAGACATGATGTGACCTGTGTGTGTGTGTGTATGTGTGTGTGTGTAGCCTAGCATTACTATCCTTGTGGGGACCTAAATCTGTTTACACAGTCAAGTGTGGGGACTCACCTCCCTTATGGGGACATAATTCAAAAAACACCTCAAACACCATCTGTTCACTCAAGCCTTTGGCCTCAACTAATATACAGTACTCAGCAACCTGTTCCTGTTTTGTTTTCTTCAGCCTATGTATCTGTATGATTATTATTACTTTTTGTTGTGTTACTTCCCATTGTAAAGCGTCCTTGGGTTTCGTGAAAGGCGCTATATAAATTGAAATTATTATTATGGAGGTCCCACGAGGGGAATCATTCATTTTAGGGTGAAGACTTGGTTAGGGTTAGGCATGTGTTGGTTATGATTAAGGTTAGGATAAGTCTCCAGGAAACGCATGTAAGTCAATGTAATGTCCCCTGAAGTGATGTATACATGGTATGTGTGTGTGTGTGTTGTGGTGTGTGTGTGTGCTCACCCTGAGAGGAGGTGCCTGTGCCGTCAGGGGGAAGCGTGTGTTGTTGATCAGAAGGTCGAACTTGGTGCTGCGACACGTGTTGGTGCACAGTGTGTTGTGCTCATAGAAGTCCAGCTGACCCGAATCCATCATTTTCTAGAGAGCAGAAATGAGAGGGGTTCGGACAGTTAGTCAATGTTTAATTGACACCGATGATCCCATCAATACTACCAAAGGAATTGCAAACTGTAATCAATGATACTTTAACGTTTGGTGTGTTTTCTGAGCTCAGTGCACCTATTTTACTACAATTATGTATCTACTTAAAGGTGGGGGTAGGTAAGGATGGAGAAACCACTAGAGTGTACTAGAATTTGAAAGTACGCAGCAGAAAAAAAATCTGCCCCTTCCTTCAGACTTTCCTCACAGAGCCCCTCCTCAACACCACGAACGCGCACATGACCAATGAGGGCACGAGATAAGTTTGTGCACAGATGGAAGGCTGACAGGCAGGTGGCCATCCAGTTACTTTAGCCGGGCCGGCTCAGATGATTGGTCGTGCTTTTTTACAGCGCACCACGGCTTCCACAGATGATATATTTGTATGTATTATTGTCAAAGCATTTAATTTATTCATTGCTATCGGGACGTTAAGAGCATTCCATAGAAGATAACAAAAAGTGTTTCTGAAGTGAATTACCTTACCCACCTTTAAGCATTAGGTTAGATAACATTTTATCCAAAGCAAATTACAATAAGTGCAATAAACCATAACGATATACACTCAGAAAGTGTCAGAAAATAAAACCCTCTCTCTTTTCCCTCCGTACCCAAATCTCTAAAAACGGGGAACAACGGAGGCTGATCCAGATTTGCGTCCGATATGATGTAATATCTGAAATGTGGACCCACGGCCCAATCAGAACGTTGCTATCAGAAACAAATGCCCGACTGTTTTGGACATAATATGGTCGGTGTTTTACATTATGCATCGCTAACACTCAGAGCTAACCTGTACTGGAGAGCATGTGTGTGAAAAAGCAGGAAATAGAAAGGAACTCACCTTGTGGTATAACCGGCAAGAGAGAAGCCTTTGAGCTCCAGACTGTTTCAGAGATAATCCTGATAATCCATGATATGGCGTTCATCACGGCAAGCATTTAGTTTAGACAGTAGCTGCCGGGTCCCGCATGAGCTCAGACCCCTATTTTTATGTTTTAAAGCTTTTTACCCCCAAATCAGCACTTTTGAAACAGGAAGTGAAATAGAGGGATATGAGGCGTGGCTAGAATGGGTGATCTGTTTGGTATTTTGAGCAAAACACTTCATAGACATGTTTTTATATTTTGTATATATCTGAGACCTATGCTATTGCCTAAAATAGCATGATAGGGACCTTTAAATCACGGTTTAGAATATTTATTGTAGACGTATGAGTAAGCGTTTGCATGCAGACTGTGATAATTATACGTTGTGTTCAGAGCATCGGGGCAGAATTCCGAATATTTAACCCTGGATTTCGGCTCTAATGCAGACATGAGTCTCCTCACCGCAGCATGATCCCCCCCATCCTGATGGCTCTCTTCCAGTCCTTCAGAGTGGCTTTTCTCCAGAATGTGCACAAACTGCTTGGGGCTGATCAGCTGGTCTTCATACTGGCGGGGGGGAAAAAGACATTTAGTCCAGTGTAGCGGATAACACACTAGACAAACTAACAGCAAAATGACATACTGTACTCCTTATGTCTGATGAGGCTTTGCATTCATACACATGCATGTTAATATTTTTCTCATACTACCTGTGCTGCAGCACCTCTTCCACCCTCTGTCTGAAACCAGAGCCCAGTCTGCTCTAATTGGTTAGCTGGCCGGCTCTATTGTGATTGGTAAACTGCTAAGAGATGTCCCGCCCCTAAGCCTATAATGTACAATCTGTTGGAGCACTAACTAATGGCGCGTTTCCACTGCAGGCCTCGCTCGGCCTCGCTCGGGTTCGGTTAGGCCTTATTAGGCCCGACTCACTTTAATGCTGCGCTTCCATTACAGTTTAGGAACTGGGGTAGTTACTATAGTAACGCAGTGGTAGGCGGAGCTGTGACGTCATCTTCAATGAGAGCCCCAGAAAAACAACACAGCCGTTAGCTCTTAGCACTCAGAGCTCACAGCTCCTCATATCTGTTCAGAAACTAGACAAAAGTTAAACAAGTACAAACCACAGACTGTCTGTGTCATGGAGAATACAGTCGCTGCTTTATTTATGTCTGTAGCGCCGTTGTTGTGAGTGTGGACGGTCGGAGCATATAATACCGTTAGCTTAGCCAAGCTCATTTAGAAAACACGCATTTTAAAAGGGTTTTCGCCTGCCGTCTGTCTGCAGACTTGTCAAAGCATTAATTCATGTTTTACTAACCGGTATCAGTATGTGTGTTACTTCGGCATCATTTAGAAACGTGTATTACAATTAAATCACGGTCAAATATGTTCATCTTGTTGTAGTTGTAGCCCCCTTGCCAGCGATTCTCTCTCTAGTTTAGCATACTCAGCCCGCCTCAGCCTGGTTGTTCCTGGCCCTAGAACAAACGATTTTATGGCGCCAGAAAAACTGTGAATTAGGACCCGCTAGCCGGTACTAGGCCAAGTGGAAACGCAACCAAAAAACGGGCCCCGCATGGCTCGACACCGCTTAAAGCGAGCTAACCCGCTGCAGTGGAAACGCGCCATAATAGAAGCTCAAGTGTTACATATTGACTGTTACAATGGAGGCGTTTCGGGGGGGGTGTGTGTGTGTGTGTGTGTGTGTGTGAGAGAGAGAGAGAAACTATCACACGGAACACAGGGATTTTTAGCACCCAAATAACAATAGGTTGTTATAGTTTTTAACAGCCACAGTAAGCACATATCCACTTGCAGTTGTCAACAGCATAATGCATTTTGAAGCGGACGTGTTTTTAAAGAGAGCAGAAATGGAAATGTGACGCAGTTATATTCTGGGACACGAGAAGTAGTGCATGTTTATTTCCTGCTGTGTGACTATTGAGTGACCTAGTTGCCTTTCAGCTGTGTACAGTCGAGTATAGCAACTATTGTAACAGTCTTTAAATGTGTCATTGTGAAGCAATTTTAGCTCAAAATTAAATATTATATAGTGGAGCTTTTGTTAGACGTTTAGTGCAAAACTACTGCAAGTTGCAATTCGCTTTAATTAAGACTATCTCAAATGTATTTTTCCCAGAATCTGATAATGTACACAAACAAACTAGCAACAGTCTGCAAGGCTCTGGAAAGGGCTGCATGCACAAAAGGAGATTTCTGATTGAACAAACACCTACTTTTAAACATTAAGTAAGACTTGTATATAAACAGGTTTCTGGGTGTGTGCAGATATCAGAAAGTCGACCATGTTCAAGAAGGAGGTTTAAGGATGGAAGATGCTGCAGGTGAATATTACATATATGGGAATAACCTATTTTGTTAACCATCTAACAGTAAGAAATAATATTGTCTTTTATCAGAATAAGGGCACATTTTGTGGATGTTACGTGTTCAATGTAGACTTAAAAAACTGTATAAATACCGACCTTTACACATTTAACGTTGATTCCCGGGCAAACAAACTTCTTCACCAGCAGCAAAGCTTTACAGTCTCCGCAGGTTATGGGACAGCCGATTCAACGTCATCTCCGTCAGTTTGGTTTCTGAAAGAATGACATAGAACTTAAATAAATATATACAATTTTCTAATGTAATATATGTAGTTGTCTGTTCTCTTACTTCGTGTGCTTCACCGTCATGACGGCTGCGTCTGTTTCAGCAGATTCTTCTCTGGAAAGGAAGTGTGTTTAAATGTTTCTTCTCCGTGGTACAGAGCGTGGTTCTTGAGCCTTTCTATCATTGAGTAAACTGACTACTTCTAACTAGGGAGAAGTATTTCATATTAATGTAATGCATAACAAAAACACTGCAGATACAATTTAAAACTATAAAATGACACAATAACTGCAGCAAATGTGTGAAAAATAGGCAATTGTTATACATTTTGATCTGATCCTTTCCTGTGAATATTGCTCAAGATAAGTTTATTGAATTACTCTTTTAGGACATTTTAATTATACATTTCAATCTGTATTATGTTTGTTGAAATAAAACTACAAAGGCATTTTGTTTCGGACAAATTCAATGTTTCCTTCTCCATAAGCTTTTAGCTCTTTAGACGTTTTAACTTGTTTTAAGGAACATTTAATACAATACAATGTTCTGAAAGGAAAGGCTTTCTTGATCATATGCTTCTCATTGAGAATGAAGTGATTATTCCCTCTAACACACCTGCCATTTTTTTATTCCCTTCGGTTGTGATAACAAAATAGTTTAGCATTAAGGCCGTGTGAATTATCCTGTGAGATTGAAAAGAAAAGCTATATATCTTGAATTCAAATTTGAAATGTTTCTGCACAATAAGAAATCAAATCCTGAGATACAGGCCAACGGAATACATGAAGGCCTAGAGACCCCTCTTAGGGTTGGGGACCAGAAGGTACCGTCTGTGTATCTACTTAGGATAAGTCTCCTTTGTCCCACTGTTGTTAACCTGATAATGTGGTATCCCTGTAGCTGTGTTTGTTAAATGATGATGTTTAAAGTAAGTATTTCAGTCTCAGTGAGACCACCCCTGTCCTCAGTACATACCATGGATGGTATATATAAAGAGGTACATACCCGGTGGGATGGGCTGCAGCTGGAGGATGACCTGAGTCTTGTTTGGGTCATCGGGGTCACAGTCTTCAGCCTTCACCATCACCACCTCGGCCAAGGACACCGTCACCTCTCCGGCGGTCGCCATCACGCTCAGAGCAGAGAGCACGGGGGGGCTGCTTTCATAGGACAACTATCCAGGAGTACGTTCATCTGGAGAGAGATGAATACATTAGGAAACATAAAGAGGTTAACATAAACACAGTTAAATATGATAACTGTAGAAAAACGATCGATATATTGAAGCAGCCCTTATCATGATATCACTTTTTGTCACATGAGAAACCGTTATGCTTCTTATCATCTTTGCACCACTTGTAGTCAAGCAAAAGTAGCAATTATCTCTCTTCCACTTAATGTTCTGTTACCCCACTCTGGAATAGTTATTTAGATATAACGGTGGATGGTTACATCTATACACCAGAAACACATATAAAGAAGCATACTAGAAAACATGAAATACGAATCAGAATCATAAACAGGTTACATAAACACAGTTAAATAAGATAAACGTAAGTAAAACGACTGAAATAGAATATCACAATATCGATATATTGAAGAGCCCTTATCATGATATCACTTTTGTCACATGAGAAACCATTATATAGGCTTCATATCATCAAGCAAAAGCAGCACTTATTCTTCCACTTAATGTTCTGTTTACCCACTCATGGTATAGTTATTTAGATATAACGTTGGATGGATAAATATATATATATATATATATATATATATATATATAATAATAATAATAATCCTATTTTAAAAGTGTTTCCTAAGTATTGTGTATCAAAATCCTATTTTATTAAGGAAATAAATCTGTAGAATAATTGTAGTGGAGTAAAAAGTACAAAATAGATTTCCAAAAAGTAGAAGAGTAGGCGTAAAGTAGCATTTAATGAAAGTACTCGGGTAAAGTACAAGTACCTCAAATGTACTGGAGTAAATGTACTAATTTAGTTTCCATCCCTGGAACAGTTTGATTAAGGCTAGCAATATTAATTATTATAAAATGTTTATTGATGTGCTTAATTTTAATCACAACACTATATCGACTGGTAAATAATAATAAGTCAGCTTTTTTTATCCTATGTATGCTGACTTGATCCCACTGTTTTTAAACTGTTAGATTTTTGAATGAAGACTGTACCGATTAGTGTATTTTACCCACGAGCGCTTTGGAAACAGAAACCACAGTTTTGCGTAATTTCGGGGGGATGCTAACTGACATGGAGGCAGTTTGATCACTCGGTCCCATTTTAGATAAATCCAGCATTATTTTATCAGATAAAACACTCTTTTTGGAGAGGGTTATCAGGACCGAAGCCTGAATGCTGTTTAAATCCACACACACATAAGTGGTATAACATGAAAATACTCAGGTAAAGAACAAAGACTTGAGTAAATTAACCTAGTTACTTTAAAACCATGACGTCGTCCACACTGTTTTTAAACTGTCCGATTTGAATGAACATGTAACGGTTAGTGTGCTTTACCCACGAACGTTGTGGAACAGAAACTTGCTTTAAAGGGATGCTAGTTGACATGGAGGTAAGTAGATCACTCGGTCACTTTTAAGATAAATCCAGCATTATTTTAGCGGATAAAACCCTCTATATTGTCGAAGTTACGTGGGTTATCACGTTCGCTGTATGCAGTCTAATGCCGTTTAGATCCACACACACTGAGGCTCGACGGTAGCCATTATGGCTCAAGCAAGGGCGTAACTATATATGTGTGGATCTGGACTAAAATCCACCAGCTATACACACCGAGACGAGTAACCACTTTGCATTTACAGTGTGACGGTTACGTGTGTGTGTGAACGTACGTCCCTTCGTAACATTTTAACTCTCCCTCAAAATGACGTCTCCCTGTGCGGCGGCACGTACAGCAAACAACGGCACGGCGGCGGCGGCGTCTCCATTCTGTGCGGCCGCTGCACCCCATGCGTAAAATACACATCACTCCGCAGCTTAAAATAGTGCCAGTGTCGTGAGATCGGCTGATGTATTACATAGAAACATGTTTAAAATAACACAGTTAAAAAATAGCTCGTGCTTACCGTTTTATGGAGAGAAAACGCAGCGCAAGATTGAGGAGAGCTGCGGCGCATGCGCAGTTCGGAGATACAGCTTGACTTCTGCTGCACAGCGCTCGCCTTGTTATCTCGCTCCTGTAAACCCTGACTAAATGACCCTCAAACTCTTTTTACTGAGTGGTGACTTTATTTTATACAGAGACATGGTGTTTTGTAATACCTGGTGTCCTTATAAAGCTTTACTTATAAAGATATATCTATGTAGAATGTGTCTTTCTGCTTGAATTTGCATTTTAAGTTGGTCAATTTGAATACTGAAGCACGGAGCATGTTTTGTTTTGCTTCAAACTTCCTAAAAATTCATCCTCACGCTTTGCCAAGGTGTAACAATAGGGTTGCTTGTTTACATGTTAATTATGATGTTCATTTTCAAGATCCATGGGCAACTTTTGCAAAATTAGAGCCATAGCTTGCCTTACACTTTCAAATGTAGAAAATGTGTTATTTTGCTCCTGTAAACCCGGACAAAATCCCACTCAAACTCCTTGTATTGACTATTATCTTCATTGTATACAAGAGAGATAGTATTATTTCTTACCTGAGCTTTACTTATAAAGATATATATATATGTACATTGTGTCTTTATCGTATAGTATGTGAACATTTTTAAATACTGAAGCACAGAGCATTGTTTTGTTTTGCTTTAAACTTCCTAAAAATGAACCCTAACCTTTTGACAAGGTGTAGGGTTGCTTATTTAAATCTATATTATATTATTATGTTCATTTTCTAACATCCCTTGGCCACTTTGACACAAGAATTGATTCCTATATATGGCTATATGACTGACAAATCAAATGCATTTATCTGTTTCTTGTATGAATCCGTATGTGACTCCCACACGATCCACCTGCTCTGGAAAAGAATTCATATTGTAAACTCTTGGCTCTTTTTATCTGAATAGTATCTTTATCTCTGTACAGAGATAGAGTCGTATATTACATCCCGGATGTCCTTCTAACCTTTACTTACAAAGCTGTATTGTTGTAGAGTGTGTCATTTCTGCTTGAATCTGCAATTGTATCATGGTCAATGCATAGTGTGCGTGTGATTGGGATGTGTGTGTTTTGTGTCGTGTCTGTGCGTGTGTTTGTGTGTGGTGTGTGGTGTTGTCGTGATGTGTGTGTCTTGTTAGTTGTGTGTGTGTGTGTGCTGTGTGTGTGTGTGGTGTGTGTGTGTGTGTGCATGTGTGTGTGTGTGCGTGCTGCGGAATTCATATGCCATTGTATTTTGAATACTTGCAGCACCAGAGCCGTATGTTTTGTTGTCTGTCCCCCCCCCCCCCTTTGTGGGTCAATGTGTATGACT
Source organism: Harpagifer antarcticus (assembly GCA_902827135.1). NCBI lineage: Eukaryota > Metazoa > Chordata > Actinopteri > Perciformes > Harpagiferidae > Harpagifer > Harpagifer antarcticus. Next base: position 947,619 of record CADEHL010000830.1, read on the forward strand.
ATGTTCATTTCAACCCTCCATGGGCCACTTCTTTTGTACACGGAGTGGGCAAAGAACCTTTAATTGGAGTCCTTGTGTGACTCCCACACTGTCCATCTGTTCTGGAAAAGCATTAATACTGTGGCATGATTTCTGTTGCGTTCCCTCTGGAAAATGTTATCTGTTTACTGGAAAATGTATTGTTTTGTTAAAGATAAGATGAAAACAAAAAGGGCTTATGTGAGCCTGAACTCAAATATGACTTTTTTCCCCTTAAATTATAATTAATTCAACAATGCATTTATTGGTGTTGACCCCTGGCATGTATATTATAACATTACCTTATTTTCATTTTATGTTCATTTGGATATCCTTAATGCTTAATCAGGGTTCCCGCGGGGTCTTAAAAAGAATTACATTTGATAATCAGAATTGAAGGCCTTAAAAAGTCTTAAATATGATTTAAAAAATAATAAGAAAGGTCTTAAATATGATTTAGAAGGTCTTTACAATTATTGGATTTGAAAGGTACTTCTGTGTTGCGATCGTGTCTAATGTGTTTTGGGGGAAATGTCCGGGCTGCAAAGTAACTAGTACGCCCTTTCAGTTCCCCCCAACAATTTGTATTGAAATAAATCAACATGGAACCAGTAATCACTAACTTTGTTTCCCCCGGCCCCTTATCGGAGAACACCCAGCTAGTAACCTAGCAACAACCAAGATTCAACTAGCGGCAGTCAGAAATCTTCGAAGTTCGAATCTACTTTAAAATAAATATGGGAAGTGTAAGCTCAACCGTACTTGGTTGGAAAACATCGAATGTAGTGCTTGGTTGAAACCAGTTGAGGGGAACGTGTTTAAAGCCCGCTGCACACCCTTTTGCAAACAAAATTAGCGTTTGTTTTGCTAATGCAGCGTTAGCTAGTGCAGCAGTCTACGTCAACCCTACGCTGTGGACGCTAAATACCGTAGCTAAACACCGTATCACAGCATGAAGGCAGCAGAGCTCTGAATATAGCTCAGTCACACACTCACACACACACTTGTTGTCTAACACGCTAACACAGTTCTGTTATGATCAGTCATCGTTCTTATGTTGAACATGAATACATTTACTTTGTAAGTAATTATGTGACGTATTTCTTCTTTCATAGCAATTTTCCTTCATGCTTTCTTGCCGTGAAATAGGTCTTAAATTCTATTCAAAGTGGTCTTAAAAAGTCTTACATTTGAGTTGGTGAAATCTACAGGAGCCCTGTGCATATGGTATTTGTTACCTTTGTTTGTTGTTGGAAATGCCACTGCTTATTGATTTACTATATATGTTGCTTTAAATTAAAACTACTTAACGTTTCGATCAATTGGTGTCCTTGCGGAAAGTTAAAGTTGTGTACATGTAGTTTTACAATAGTGCACACGTCACTTAAGATAATGCGTGGTGAATTTAATCAGACATTCTACTTTTTTTATTTTTCGACATTTGATGACGGGGCGCCAGGACACGTGATCACCAGCAGCCCCTGGGTTAAAAATTGTGCTTCCGAAATCTCTTGATAGCGATTCCGCAGAAGGGTGGTTATCCCCACCCCTCCTGTGCCAAGCACGGCAGAAGCCCTTTTTAACGATTCTCTGAAACGACCCAGTATCGTACCAGTAGACACATGCTCCTGACTCACGGTGCAAAGTGTTTGTGTGTTTCCACATTCTTAATAAATGCTTTGTAGTCTGTTCAATAATAACCATGTTTCATTTACATGTATGGATTGAAATATATAGGTTTAAGTCATGAATCGATGGAATTTAAGCCTGTTTGTATGTGGAGTTTGACTGCCGAAGAGCATGCTGGGTAACAAATGGGCAGGGTTAGATGAAATCCTTAGCTCTCATTTCATTGGTCACTTGTGCTGCGTTCACTAAATCGATGAGCGCATGAACATAAGCATTTGTAAATGATGCTGGGAGATTTTAGGAGCCATAATGACAGACGTTTTCTCTAAATTCAGCTGCTTATCAATCTTATGTAGGTAAAACACATCAAATATAATGAAAAAGACAAACAGAGTCAAGGCAGTTGACACTATAATGTCAGAATTAGCCTTCAATGCGTTTGCATGTGTGATTTGTATGTTGTAAGAAATATTAACTCCTTTTTGTTTTGAGGGAAATGCCCACGTTTCAAGAAAACCACCTAAACAGCTTATTTGCTAATATTTATACCTATTCACAATCTAGGTCATGATAGTCTTTCCACCAGCAGAGGGGCGCCAAACCCCAGTCAAAAAACACAGAGTCCAAACATTATTCATTGTACATCCATTTATTATTTTTTTAAACCAATCAATAAAATCATGTCAAATAAAGGCGGAACCCCTTATACATGATATATAAAATAAATGACATTATTCAGTAAAGCTGTGAAATGTGACCGTGGGGGATGAAGAGCTGAATGGGCTCTGTACGAGAAGCCCTATCAGTGATCATTCTGCGGACATGATAAAAAAAAAACTAGGTCTAATTCAACATTATGGGGAATGTGCTTACCTGTTTCCTTCTGGGAGATTATGTTAGATAGTATGTAGATATGTGTTTAAAGTTATTTTGCTCAAACTCAATTAGAAACCACGCATTTTAGAAGTTGTTCGCATGTCGTCTTGCAAAAAAAGCATTACTTCAGACTTTTTAACTAATCACCATCATTTCGTAGTTATTTCGGCATACTTTTTATCCGTTAAGGCAATTCCATAAACAGCGAAATCTGTTTATTTTGGGTTCATACCACTGTAATAAACCATATTAATTAAAAAGCAGTGATCCAGCGGTCAAACTTGCTGGCTCCACTTCTGTACTTTACGTACAGAAGTGATATCAGAGAAGATAACACAAAGATATATTTCCCAAAATGTTGAACAATACCTTCAAGATCACAGAGTCTCTGGATCTGGACTGACTTTACATTTACACAGGATGGTCACCGTATGTTAGATTACAAATGCTGTTATTATTACTTTAATGAACAACTCATTGCTGGGTGTAACAGTTGATGAGAAATAAGCTTATTCTGTCCCATAAAGTCAGCCTTTCTTCGTGGTGTCTCGCGGATATCCTCAAATGTACCCATTGGTCATCTTCACACTGTGCTTAGAAATGGCAAATCATGCTCAGTTAGCGAACAGCACACACAAATGCAAACAATAGAATAGAATAAACCCTGTTTTAGATGACAACGTGAGAAAGGTAGTTAGTAGTATTAGTCAGACTGGTTTACACAAGATGTGATGAAGTCCTCACCTGCGCCAAGAACACAAAATGTTAACATCTGATTGTCAAAACAACACAATATATACGTTGTTTGAACCTGGCAATAAAGGATGGTGGTTTACCAGGAAGCATAGAGTTTAAAAAGTAAAGGGATGTATTACTGGATCACCAGTACAGCATTATTCAACTAAAACAATGTCACATGAACGCAAAGTAAAACCTACAGAATGCATAATGTCTTGCAGTTTACAGTGTGTGTGTGTGTGTGTGTGTGTGTGTGTGTGTTTTTGGGGTGAAATGCTAGTCAAAGGTGAGTTGGTGGAGTGAGGGGGTTCCCATCTAGTGTACTGTAGTCCGTGGTACTCTTTCAGGCTCCTTACAGCTGCTGTTATCGCTGTCACAAGTCGATCAATCCCAAATCCTCCATGTTAAAGTTTATGTGATTACCAACATGACGTAGTTAACAAAGAATTTCAGCAGCTTTAAATGAAGCTTTGAAATGAAGATTTATATTAGAGCTAATGAATATCACGGCAAGTCAATGGAGGTATGACTTCTATCACATTATCACGAGCGCTTTAAGGACATATTTGACCTTTTGGAGAACACACTTTTTAGCTTTCTTTGAGAGGGTTGGGTGAGAAGATTGATATACGAGTCTCATCAATGCATCGAAGCTTGAGTCCAAAGGGCACTAGCCTAGCTCAGCATGACGACTGGAAACAGCAGATTAGCAGCTAGCTTAGCTCCATGTGAAGTGAAAAAACAACAAACATGACTAAAGCTTTTTTAATATCACACGTAATCTCTTAGTTTCATTTGTACCCAAGCAAAAAGGAAAAACAATACAACTGTTGCGTGCTGTAACAATTACCGTACCAAATTAACATGTAACTTCCTATATATATATTCCTCTGTCCCAAGGTGTCCCCCAGGGTTCGGTGCTTGGCCCCCTCCTCTTCATCCTCTATATGCTCCCCCTTGGCAAAATAATTCGTCGCCACAACCTTCAATTTCACTGCTACGCCGATGACATCCAACTTTATATCTCAACAAAAACCATCACCCCCACAACACACTCCACTCTCACCAACTGTCTCTCAGAAATAAAAGCATGGATGCAAACAAACTATCTCCAACTGAACAGTGCCAAATCAGACATCATCATCATTGGCCCCCCATCCCGTATCAAAGACATCCAGAATTTCAACTTCACCATTGACAGCCACACTCTATCTCCCCCCCCTCACATCCGCAACCTCGGAGTCATCTTCGACAGTCAGCTCAAATTCAACCACCACATAAATCACATCACCAGGACAGCCTTTTTCCACCTCAAAAACATTGCCCGTCTCCGCCCATCACTCTCCTCCTCTGCTGCTGAAACCCTGATTCATGCATTCATCACTTCACGACTCGACTACTGCAATAGCATCCTCTACGGCATACCATCCAACCTAATCAATAAACTCCAACATATCCAGAACTCTGCTGCCCGCCTCCTCACCCACACCCGCTCCCGAGACCACATCACTCCCGTCCTCCAGATCCTCCACTGGCTCCCCGTCCGTCAAAGAATCATCTTCAAAGTCCTCCTCATTACCCACAAAGCCCTCAACAATCAGGCCCCCCCCTACCTCACAGACTTGCTGCACCACCACGCCCCTTCCCGCTGCCTCCGCTCATCAGATGCCAACCTCCTATCCATCCCCACCCGCACCAATCACCGGACCTGGGGGGACAGAGCCTTCTCCGTCGCTGCCCCCTCCCTCTGGAACTCACTCCCCCAACCCATCAGAGACTGCACTGACCTCACCACCTTCAAAAAACTCACAAAAACTCACCTCTTCAATCTGGCTTTTAATGTGTGATTGTTTACTATATATTTATTTGTTGTTCCTTCCTTTTCCCTTCACTATATCTGTAAAGCGTCTTTGAGCACCTGTAAAAGCGCTAACAAATTAAATATATTATTATTATTATTATTATATGCTTTTTTTAGTTTTCAGAGCTGACTGCGTAATGCTAGGCTACGGACGAGCCAACACATATCAATGATCTTATCTAACTACTGAAAAGTTGGCAAAATCTTAAAGGGCTAAAGAATTTAGAATGATTATGGCCCTGCAAATATATGATCAAGCATAACATCGAGTGTGAGATGGGTAAAGAGGATTGGCAAAGGTCTCTTGCCAAAAATAATACAGGGTGCATGACCTATTTTCTGATAAACCTGCTCAAATGCAGAGGGTCTGAGACTGTTATACCCATGTTTAACACATTTCCATGTAGATTTTGGAGTATTTGCCGTCATGATAATCTGACATGTCATGGTGGACACTTTCAAGCTTGAATGTCCTCCTGATTTGAACCAAAACAACTTAAGGCGCACAGAAGCAGCACACATATCCACTCAGCTGAGTAGCACTTGAAATGTGTGGCTCTATGATACCTGCTGTACTTATATGATTCTGTTTTTCTTCTGGGCTGTGTCTTCCTGGTCGTATGTACTTATTGTAAGTCGCTTTGGACAAAAGCGTCAGCTAAATGCAATGTAATGTAATGTAATGTAATGTAAAGAGCATCCATAGAGTGGCGAAGTCCCTCCCTTTCCGGGGGAGCTCCATGGGACCTTGTTTCTGAAAAAGTATGTATTGAAGTCAATGGAGAGAGAAAGATTATCTTTTGATCCCGTTTGAATTGTGCCACGAATTACACATATGATGTTTGTCAATTTAAAAGATAATTTTGCAAGTCAAAAAATTAAAATGTGTCGTAAAACTGTGACGTAACACATTTTTTTGTGTGAAACCGCTCAATGAACTACATCTCCCGTCTCGCACCACACACCCAGACGGCCGTCACGTTGAAACATTTCACTTCTTTCTTTCAGAACGAGGCGGAAAGTATTAAACGAGGTGAAAATCACTGCAAGTCTGGGCACGTTGAGAGCTGCACACACAAGGGCAGTTTTTTCCGAAATAAGGTCCCATAGAGGTCCCCGGAAGTGGAGGGACTTCACCTCTCTATTTGATACAGTCTATGGTTGGCGCCAGACATTAGCTCAGACCGAATGGAATATTATTTCTGTGAATGAACCTTTGAACATTCACCATTAGAGGTTAAACTACAGAGAGCTGCAGGTTATACAACTCTGGTTTGTTCTCAGTCAAACACATCGTAATAAAGTCATTAAAGGTCTGATAACTGATGCTGACACACTTCCTATCTCGCTCCTGTTGATGCTATAGCTACCCTAAATACTATTTTTATGTAGACACCTTATCTAGAAATAATCTATTTATTTTCTTTAGAAAAACATTACTCATCTATTCACAGGATGATCAAAGGTCTGAGTCAGTTTGGCGTAAGTGCACGTACAGAAGCATGAGGAGCACATCGATTTAACATGGTGACACTTAGAGTGCACTGTTCATCTCGGAACATACTTTCAGTGGCCCTTCCCCTCCATAGATTTCACTATTATTTACAATTTCACAGTCACAAACAGTCGCAGGCAAAGCATTGCACAAACTTTGACAGATAGAAACCCACAATAGTGCTTTATGAAATGTATCGTCAGTATACTCAGAAGTCCTTTAGTTTCAGGGCCGTAGAAAGCCATGTTGGGTAAGAAGGCATTCACACCAAATCAGGCACCGCTGCACAATGCATGGTTTTCCCATTCATTGTAATGTTGGTAGTGCGTTTAGGTTGCGGAAATAGGGTCACAAAAAAAATACTTAAGCGTCAACCGAGAGCTGTACAACCCTGACAAAAGATGTAAATAGCTTAGCAGTCGTTTGGCATTACATTTCACCTTTTAACAACGCCACTATGCAAATCACCAGAAACGCCCAATATGTCTTCTCATAGGCCCAAATCAGCTCAGCTCACGCTACGCCACATGGCCTAAAAAAGAAAACAATTGCCTATGTATAAGATACACATTTGGAGATGTACACTGGCAAGAAAAAAACCCAGTTGTCAGAAGGAGAACGTTGGAAGTGTGTTTCGGTTACGGACATAGGAGCGTTTCGCATTAAATGTCACCATTGGTCGGCCAACTGTGGTCCATTTGTGGGCAAATAAGTAACCCTCCCGTTCTCATCGTCAAAAACGCCCAATTTGGTGTGAATGCAGCCTAAACCCAAAGATCTGATCAAGTTTCATGCTTTCTGTTCTTTTCCCAACCCTACAAGGCCCAGCTCATTTAACGCCAGATGGCTTCAGAGACAACTTGCCTATTTAGATACACATTGGGGGATGTACAATGGCTAGAAACCCCCCCCCCCAGTTGTCAGAAGAAGAACCCACACAGAGAAGCACGAGGTGACGAAGTGATATCACTGAGCCTGAGTGACTTGGTTTCGATGGCTGTGAGACGAGGGGGGGGGGGGGGGCAGTGTTTGGACACAGTTCTCAGTCAGCAGTGGCAGCCCTTTTCGGCGACAGCGGCCGGTACGTCGTCGTCATCGGACGGGTAGAGCACCTTGGCGGTGAGGCCGCTCTTCACCCCGTCCCAGCCGTCGCGGGTGACGATCTCGCCCATGTTCATCAGCTCGTAGATGTCTCTGGTCAGCAGCTCGAAGGCGCGGTCCACGTTGCTATTGCACTTGGCCGACGTCTCCACGTAGCGGATGCCCATCTCGGCCGCCAGCTGCTCCGCCTCGTCCCGGCTCACCTTGCGGTCCTTGCTGAGGTCGCTCTTGTGGCCGATGAGGATGTAGACCATGTGGTGCGGCAGGATGTGCTCACTCACCTCCTTGTGCCACTCCCTCACGTGCTCGAAGGTCTTGTGGTTGCTCAGATCAAACACGAGAAGCCCGCCAACAGAGTTACGGTAGTACGATGTTGTGATGGACCTGGTGGGAACATAAGATGAAGACATGTTACAAATTGTAGGCAGAATTATGTTGATGTTCTTTTTAAAAAGTCTAATCTGTGGGTTGATTTGATTATTCCTAGCCCTGATCGATCCGAACTCCATTCAGAAAACAAGCATTTTAGAAGTTGTTTGTGTGTTGTCCTGCGGACGGTCTTAAGAGATAAAAGAAAAAAACAATTTAGGACTTAATCCGGAGATAAATCCAAGGGTGTTTCTCAATGTCGAGGAAGGCTGCTCCAGAGCCACTATTTCAAGCATACTACGTCATCGAGTCCCGCCGAAGGACTGTTCCAATGTCCGGCATACTTGGAATTCTACCGAGGCCGGCGTCCTTCGTTGCGGGAAAGTTCGAGGCTGCACATATGTATCCTCCGCGGTCTTAAAATCCCCACAATGCTTTGCGCACGGACCAATTTCCAAATCTTTGGCAGAAATCGCGCTCCATTTAAGGCGGGGGCTCGCATATGACGCACACCTGTTAGCCTGTTCCACCATTCTTCGTTTTCCGAGGGATTCTTGCATCGCTTTCTGAAGGACCTGACTTGGAGAGACTTGTCCTACCAAGGAAGCGTCCTCGACATTGAGAAACACCCCAAGTCAGCTAGTCCCAAATTTGTCAAGTTAGCTTAATGTGAAGTCACAGGTCAATAGGGTTAAGTACAAGTCAAATCTGAGGGTTTGTCAAAGTATGAAGTCTTTGGTGAAGTCTCAAAATAAATACAAAAGTACAATTCTAAAAGTGAGTCATGTCATGTCTCAAGTCAGTGTATTTTTATGAGGTCAATTCTTTCCCACGTCTAGAGCTCTGATTAATCCTTTATTCCTTTTCACCTTACTTACTTACACCAGACGTTAATCTAAATGACCAATTGCCAGGATTATAGGATTTCCCACTCCTCTTCAACATATGTCTCCCCATTGAAAAGTACTTCTAGTTATTATATAAGTCACATATCTCATTATCTTTTGCCCAGCACCCAAAAAGAACAGTGGGTTTTGAACCAATGCCCTCCTGATCCGAAGACCAGCACACTGACACACTGAGCTGCCTCCCTCATATGCATAATGATTAAATAATAAAGGAATTAAAGATCTTTCCAAGACAGGGATTCAAAATATTGGCATTGCCTTGCTGGAAATGCATGAGCGTTTTCATTTCAGCTGAATGTAATTGAAGTTAATCATTTGACCACAACCCAGACAGTAAACATGCATCCTTGGGGAACCTGCCCTCCCCCTCTCTTGAGGCCAGTCTCGCAAAGATCCCTTTAAATCCACGCTTGTGCACACGGAGGTTTTAAACACTTCACACAGACAAAAATGAAAGTGTGGTGAAGCCTGAAGGAAAACACCCTCTGAAGGTTTGCCTTCAAAAGAGAAATCAGATCTAAGAGCGGAGCTGCCTTTGCACACTGAGAAATCATTTCAAATAAATTATCCGTGACAGCAAGGACACATGAAACAGAACAGCAACAGGCAAAATAAAACAACTAGATTTGAGCATTTGGGTTGCACTGAACTGTGGAGTCAGGGAATCAAACATGGGGCCTATGTGAGGAGGCTGCCAATCACCCATGAACAAATGCAATGATTCGACTCGATTTTTATATAGGCCATCATAAGACCGAGGCATGATTCATCTTCCCCTGACCCTTTTTTACCTCTTTATTGCATCACACTGAAAGAGGGAAATCGCATATAATGTAATTTAAATCAATTGTGTATCTTACAATAGCAGCCACAGCGAACCAATGAGGCCTCTGCATTATTTAACCACAAATCTGTTCGGTGCATAATCATCCTTACATGCATTTTATATAAATGTATTTCTGTTTGTTCGTACCTGAATCGCTCCTGTCCAGCCGTGTCCCAGAGCTGCAGCTTGATTTTCACCCCGGGCTCGATATCAAGCGATCGGGCATAGAAATCTACCCCCACGGTGGGATCCGCCACATCACTGTAGATCCCGTCCGAGAAGCGTTTCAGCAACGACGATTTCCCAACCGTGGAATCTCCGAGTAAAATTATCCTGAATTGGTATTGCCACAAAATATCCATGGCATGACTATAATACGGGGGGATGTGTGTGTGATGTGTGTGTGAAACAAAGCCCTGTGCGCGCAGCGTGTTTACATGAAGCTGCTCTGCTGCCCAGGAAGAGACGCAGCAATCATGTGACAGGTTTACCTACAGCACCACTAGAAACCTCATGCAGCCCTCAATTGTACTGGGTTATAAAAGAGAAAATTTCTAGTGCGATTTTAAACTGTGAGAAAACATAATTCAGGTTGTCCCAGACGCATGCAAAGCTGTTATTTAGTCATAACAAGGAATTCTTAATTGTGTGTGCCTTGGTGTTAATGGTGCATTCATAAACACAGAACAAATACATTGTAAGAAAAACAAACAAACCAAATACAAACTGTTATAACAGTGATATAAAGAGAAATATTAGCATGAAATATGGGTAAAACAGAAAAATACGTCCAGCTGTTTTAAATTAGGTAGGCCTATATTTAAATGTGCAACATATCGCTATCAATCAGGCTTTGTGTACATTGTGTTAAAGTCCAGCTGATTATATTTATATGGTTATAACAAACCATGAATATTCATCATAGCCATGTCATATTTCGCAACTGTCTATTTAGAGAATGACACTGCACTGTGATCTGAAAACAACAAGAGCTGTCCGTGGTTCTGAAGTAGGTAGACAGGATATAACCGGATGTGGGGTTTATTTCTATCTTTACTTCCTTCTTCTTCGTGAGGCAGATATATGCTTAATATATCATTAAAACCTCTCTTTATGTGGTTATTACTGTTTTACAAATTGACAATACATCCAAAGAACGGCAAGGGTTCCGCTCAAAATGCTTATAAAAACACATATCCCATCATGCAGCGGGGTCCATGTGACCTGTATGAACCAATCAGCGAGCTGCTCACTACAACTCGACTTTAGCGTATATTTTGTTCTATATTCATTATATATTCACTTTCTTATCATTGTAAAACAAATACATGTTCGGCGAAATCTTAAAATAGTTATTTGTGTTGGTTTTAATCAGGTTCTAATGTGTAAATAAATGAGAAAAGAAAGAAAACTTATTATACATCCATGCTCAAATGCTTGTAAAAAAAACTCATCCCATCATGCAGCAGGTCCCATGTGAGCTAAATGGACCAATCAGCGTGCTGATGCTTGGTCCATGTGATCTGAATGGACCAATCAGCGTTCTGCTGCTCGGGCTCCAGCTTATATAAACGCACTGGACCCTCCCTTCACTCTCTTTCCGCTTCAAGCCTTCCTAACAGGAGGAAAAAGTTCATCTCACTACTCCGGTAAGCGAAATATATTCTTATTTAATGTCACAGAAGTGTGTATTTGCTACCTTTAGATTATAGTGAACTGAAAATAAGTATTTTATCATGATAATTTCGGTCTGACATGTGCTGAAACCAACGAGCTAACGCTAACATTTTTTTGTAGCTCACTGACTTATCACGTGGTTCAGTTAAGCTTAAGTTAATAGCTATACGGGCATGTTAATGTAGATTTGTTTTACCAGACATTGCGCTGCCTTATTTTGTAATTACACACCTGAAGATATGATGATGCTAGGGTTTAATATCTAAGCTTAAGGTTAGCTTAACGCTAACACATGTGAACCACGTGTCATAACTTTTATTTCATACAAATTCAACACGGTAATTCAACACACTGGCTTGAAATTAAATACATTTATGTGATGGTCCATTGTGTCCTCTTGACAAAATATGCTTTACCGTTTGAAATAATTAAATGAGCTTAAACCTCGTTTCGTACCTATTATTTATAGTATTCTAATTATTACCCTGCACAGCGCATGCACTGACTTTCTCATCTGTCAATGAAGAAAACAAACTCTCTTCTCAAGGTCTTTTCAACTTTCTCTTAAGGTACTTGTCAATTATCAGTCTCGTGCTGGTATTTAGCCTTAGATGGAGTTTACCACCCAAAATAGGAGCTCTACCTCCTGGGCTCTGCAACCATGGATGTCTGCACAGAAAGCAGGTATGTTTTTATCTCTGTCTAGACTAAATAGTATACATCAGGCTCCTATCGAAGCCGTTCAGGCTCTACTGTAGCTTAGAGCGGTCAACTGGATGCCGAGAAGAAGACTTCCACCGACGGTCGCTGATCAGTTTAAATATTAACTGTTTCAGCAACATTAAGGGGAAGGACATTTGGGACTAAATCATAAGCTTTATGTGTTTAAAATGTCTTCTGTGCTAATTGCTGTGCTCCATCTTTCTGCAGGTCTGCGAAACATTAAGAAGTGAAATGCAGATACTTTCTGAGTTATATGAATATCAAAGTTGGCCCCAGCTTTAATCTGAAAAGTGGTGAGTTAAAGTGCAATGTGTTCACTGTATATAAATTACTCTGTGACCAATGATGTTTTTACCAAATCTGTCAATCCCCTGAATCTCTGTGTTGATACTTCCGGTCCTGATGGTCCTCCTGAGTATTCCATTCCTCATGGTACCTCCCCCAAAGCTCTGTTGGTCATTCAGCCGAGTGCTCTTTTCTTCTTCAGGTTGGAGCTTGTCTGATCTCCCATGCCCTGTTCAGGTACTGGGGTACCCCCTCCTCCCTGCTGGGGAATAAAGTGGCTACAGTGATGGCAGGGCGGGGCAGGAACCGACCAGGGTGACCAGAGAGGGCTAAGGTCTCCTCCAGAGTGATCCCTCTCCCCCAATGCACCCCCACCGTCTGAGGTAGAACATCCGAGTTATATTTCAACTATAAAAAGTGGCTGTGATGACAAACTTGCCCTCACTGATTAGATCTGATTGAGACAACTTAGATAACTGAGCCACACTAAGGGAAGGACCCTTCAGTCGAAATCAAAGTTAATGCATTGCTGCTCTAACGGCTGTCTCTCTTTCTTCAGGTGTTGGATAACGCTGATGCAGAGAGGAATAAGAAGATGACTAAATCACCTGCAGGTATGTTTTTAAACTACACCTTAAATATTGATTATTTCTGGCTGTGATGACAAACTTGCCCTCACTGATATGATCTGATTGAGACAACTTAGATAACTGAGCCACTTTTTCTAACAACTAAGCCACTTTAAATAAAAGGTGTTTCATTTAAACTCACTTTCTGTATCTTTGTTAAGGTGACCATGGTGGCTGAGCACTAGGCACTGATCCTGATGCTGCCGTGACTTCATGAGGATGTCTCACTTCAAGGTAATTTAAAATATATAAAATGAGCTCTTCGCAGCATGCTATCCTAAGGACCGGTGCTTGTCTGTAGCTCTAGGGTTCTCCAAGTGCATGCCAGATAAATGGTCGGTCTTTGACTGTTCTGGCCTATTATGCCATCAGCAGCCACTCAACTGTCCAACAGATCCTCACGTCATTATGTAGAAATGCTTACTGCGCCACCACAGTTCTTTGAATGCTGTTCTCTTCCTGCAGGCATCAATCTGCCCATGAGATCTAATCCGATGTCCTTGGGATCCAGAGGCTCCATGTTCCTGCTGTGAGGTATGCAAGGAGATTTGTCTGCATCATTTCATACATTCCTGATCTATGATGAATTTAAAACAAGAGGACTGTTGGATGAAACTCGCGGATATGGGACTGAGATCAGATCTTAAATAATGACCTCAGAACAAGTGTTTGAATTTCACTAAATGTACTTTCTTTGTATTCTCAGGTGCAGTGCGTTGAAGGCAGCAGGAAGATGGTGAAGGAGGATGTAGCGACTGGACAAAGTGCTATATGAGTACAGTCTGAGTTCTCTGTGAAGGATTTCTTACAAACTGATCAGCTGAACGATTTCTCTCCAGAACAATTGTTGAAATAAACATCTTACATGGAACAATTTTGAGAATCCCTTTATTGATATTCTTGTATTTACACATGTGAAGGACATTTAGAGTTTGTGATGAATACGTTGCACAACACTTGTGGTGCAACAAGCATCCAATGCTTAGTTCAACAAGTTAATACATAACATTAAAAATGATAAAATACTTACACAGCACATACCGAGGGCTTGATTTAAATGAAAAGGTTAATAGGTTATTTTTGAAAAATCAGGTTGACATTGTTATTTGTATCTCACTATCATGTCTAGCTTAAAGATCAAACTGAAGCACAGGTAACCTGTTTCAGATGTCAGTAATGTGGTCTTTGACTAATACTAAACTTTTAAGTGATGTCCTGCTACTTTGTCACTGCAATGCCAAATGGTTTTAAATACAGTGGCAACCCCATGAATGGTTTCAGGATGCTTTACTGTTGGAATGACACAGGAGTGATGGTAGCGTTAACTTTAGTTCTCCGGACAAGCTTTTTTTTTGGACTTCCCACATGGGATGAAATGGGATTCGTCAGATAAAATGACATTACCCCAGTCCTCAGCTGTCAATACCTGTACCTTTTGCCGAATATCAGTCCCTGGTATTTTTCCTGGAGAGAAGGGGCTTCATTGCTCCCCTTCTTGAAACTAGGCCATCCTCCATAGTCTTCTCCTCACTGTGTGCAGATGCTCTCACACCGGCTGCTATTCCTGATCAAACAGTGCTCCGATCCTGCTCCTGATCAACTAGGAGATGGTCCTGGTGCTTGCTGGACTTTCTTGAGCGCCCTGAAGCCTTCTTCACACACAAATGAACCTCCCACCTTTTTCAGGATTAAGTTCATTTTCATAGCAAAGAGGAATGTTGAAATAAATTGCTATTCATCTAATCACTCTTCATAACATGCTGCAGTATATGCACATTGCCACAATAAAAACTGAGACAGCCGACTTTGTGAATGTGTATTTGTGTCATTCTCCAAACGTTTGGCCACGGCTGTAGATCTCTAACACATCCTTGTATAAGAGCCGTGTGCAGCTCATAGCTCCAGGGCTTCTACTTTTACCTTGGGGTTTAATTTAAGACATTTCACAAATACCAAAATGTTCGTGCATAATTCAGTTATTTTTATTACATCGGGTGCACATGTCCTCCTCATAGTAAATAAATATCGCTCTACTGCACATCACTTTATTTCTTTAGTCTCATTTATTCTTCAATGTGCCTACAAAACGGTCAAACTGAATTTAATGCAATTTCCAGGTAAACATAGAACTTCTATCCTTCCTGAAAGTAAAACGGACTCACCACAGGATGCTTTGAGTCTGGGTGGAGTTCAGTGGAACTAAGGAGAAAGCAGAAGAAGCCATGAAAGCAGTTTTTTATAAAAGCAATGATAAGATAAGGGTAAGTATTAATAACTGTCGACATATTGCTTTCCCAATTTATAAAGCAGTTTGGAAATGCTTATTCTAAGGCAAAAGCTCAAGTGTCTTCATATTGTTTAAATAAATGGACTTCATTTCATCAACAAGGCCCAGGACCCCCACTGACACTGACTGGTATCCACCCCATAATAACATTACATTAATGTACATCATGTGAACAACATCTTTTTTGTAATACTGTGAGCCATGTTCAGGCTAAGCTCTCTGCATTTTGCACACATGTCTGCACAGCTCTCCACTTTCAGGGTAGATTGCCATATATTCATTGTCCTAAATGTGGTGACTATTGCCACTCCATATCACAGAGGGATTTGCCAAACTGGGTAAAATAGTTGGACGAGTGTGATCTCCATTGACGACGACGTTTTTTGCTTTTAATACCAATTTATTTTGTATATTTTGTGCTCAGCGACACGCTCAGAAAACGGTTTGTTCTCCAGTCCCAAATCACACACCTGGACCAGGGACATCAATGATATGCTGTTGCCCGACTGCGCCATCTAGTGTGCAAAATACAACAATTAACAGACAACCGAACCCTCGAGGAACCCACTGAGGACAGAGGAGACAAACAGGTGATGGTAATAATCTTGATAGTTATTGAAAACAGCCTCGTGGTATTTCACCGGCTCCAGATTGGCTGAGTCATGTTCTGGAGGAAAATACCGTCATGTGATTGGCTGTTAGTTTAGCTTCATCCTGTATGACTCTATGTTGAGTTTCATTGTTTTTACATTCATCAGATTATATTCTATATAAACGGACAGGACCCTCCCTTCAGTCTCTTTCTGCTTCAAGCCTTCTGAAGGACAAAGAAGAGCATAACCTCCGGTAAGCTTAACATAATCTTATTTAATGTCACAAAAGTGTATATTTGCTATATTTAGTTTATAGTAAACTGAAAATAATTATTTTATCATGTCAATTACTGGCTGACATGCTGAAACCAACGAGCTAACGTTAGTTTGTAGCTAGTAGCTGTTATCACGTGGTTCAGTTAGCTTAAATGAATAGCTATAATGTCATGTTAATGTAGTTGCGTTATACCAAACATTGCGCTGCCTTATTATGCAAGGAAGATATGATGATGCTAGGGTATAATGGCTAAACTTAAGGTTAGCTTAACGCGATCACATGAGAACCACGTGTCAATGTAATTTATGTTTCATATACTTTCTGCATTTTGATTTTCTGCAGCAATTCAACTACACACTGGCTTGACTTAAAAAATAAATTACATTTATGTAGCTCGTGCATTGTGTCCTTTTGACAAAAGATGCTTTACCTTTTTGAAATAATTAAATGAGCAAAAACCTCGTTTAGTAATAGAATGCTCTTAAATCTGGCTTTTTGTTTTGCACATAAGCCACTATGATGTGCTACAATGCACTCTAGTATTCTGACTATTACCCTTTACAGTCATCTGTCTTGCTACAGGTTGAACCTGAGATAGGAGCTCTACCTCCTGGGCTCTGCGGTGTGGTGCTCGTATAAAATGCTCGGGTTGCTGACACCGCCACCTGGGGGAGTTTCGCCCTCAGGAAATGACTAAAACTAAAGTTATCCAACTTAATAAAAGGCAATCAGGTTTGTTTGAACACCACAGACAGAGACAGTGTAAAGGATATTACCACAATGGTTATTTTATTTATACATAATTACATTTCTAATAATAATCAATCATTTCCTAAAAGTTCTCCAGGGAGGAGGGAGAAGGACAGTGCTGGGGTTCTCCAGGGAGAAGGACAGTGCTGGGGTTCTCCAGGGAGAAGGACAGTGCTGGGGTTCTCCAGGGAGAAGGACAGTGCTGGGGTTCTCCAGGGAGGAGGGAGAAGGACAGTGCTGGGGTTCTCCAGGGAGGAGGGAGAAGGACAGTGCTGGGGTTCTCCAGGGAGGAGGGAGAAGGACAGTGCTGGGGTTCTCCAGGGAGGAGGGAGAAGGACAGTGCTGGGGTTCTCCAGGGAGGAGGGAGAAGGACAGTGCTGGGGTTCTCCAGGGAGGAGGGAGAAGGACAGTGCTGGGGTTCTCCAGGGAGGAGGGAGAAGGACAGTGCTGGGGTTCTCCAGGGAGGAGGGAGAAGGACAGTGCTGGGGTTCTCCAGGGAGGAGGGAGAAGGACAGTGCTGGGGTTCTCCAGGGAGGAGGGAGAAGGACAGTGCTGGGGTTCTCCAGGGAGGAGGGAGAAGGACAGTGCTGGGGTTCTCCAGGGAGGCAATTAACAACACGGGGATTGTGTTTGCGCCTCGAGCCCCTCCTGTCCGGCACAAGAGAAACAGTTATAAATCAGCAAGATTATAAAACTCTGTTGGAGAAAGAAAAGGAAAACAGCTAAAATAAACCAAATCTAAATAAACGTAAACAACAAATGAGTTAACTAATTAAACCAAACGTTAACAAAAGACAATAAACAAAATCGCACAAAACAAAATACTATAAATGTACTCGAAACATTAAATGCACAAAACAAACGGAGGGGGGGGGGGAATGATCTGACCACAGGGATTGAGCAATTGGTGACAGTTCAAGGGTTCATCTACGAGGTACGTTATACTCAGATTTACAATGTTTTAAGCCAGTAACAATCATACATCAACAATTTGAAAACATTGATATAATGTAATTTACCATGAAGTGCTTTGAAATGATCATCCTATGTTGCACAGACAACTGAAACAAAAGGTCAAGTTATAATTGCACACAAAGCACTGAGGCCTACATGCTCAACTAGAATATAGTGTATTAAGGTTTACATAAACATGCATGTTATTACACCACAGAAACATTGTATAAGTTACAGAGACATGTGAATAATGTATATATGTGTTCCCTCTTTACCTGCAACATTTAGATGAGCCAATTCTAAAACATCAGATGGGCTCAGAACTACCAGTGACACTAAAGGAGGTAGGGAAAAGTGAAAATGATGTCCAACAACTGATTTATACTCTGTAAGAAAACATTTATTTTATCACTCAGTGCAATTGAACTGCTCTGGGAAGTGTCTGCCTAAATCACATTGTACCTGTGACTGAGCACTACTTATGTAGCCCGTTCTGTTTTTGCAGGATGAGGGGGAGATCCAGGTTTGCCTCTGGAGGGAGTCCAATCAGGTTCCCATAACAGATGTTCATTCAGGTGAGCCATCTGCGTGGCAAAAAGCCCCGAACCACGGTTTCTCCTTCCACTCCACAGCCTTCACGGAGGTAGAGGTGAGTAAAGTACTCAGTTTTACTCATGCGCCCTATATGGCTAGTATTTTACTAAACATCTGGCAACAATCACTAAAGTCTATGTTCTGTAGCTTCTTTCCATCACAACAAAAAAAATCAAGGTGGAGGGACTCCACGTTTTAGAATGTGGAGACGTGGAGCTGCTACAGGAGAACGGGACCAGGATCGCAGTAGATCGAGCCATTTGGTTGAAGTACGAACTTCCAATAGTCGCCATGCCAGGGTTTAATTTAATCTTTACTATGTTGGCATCTGTGCACGTCCCATGCATTTCAAACTTAAACACACACCATGCCCCCTATTTGCCCACCCTGGACTAATAAATGTCCTTGGTGATTAACACAGGGGGGCAAATTGAATCTCTCATAAACCTGTAGTGAAGGAACACCGTCCTCTCTGCGGATCCTGTCGGGAGAAACAAACAGAAATGCGATGACTTGTCAGTGAAATCTCTTTGGTTGTGTTCAACCTACTGCACAACATGGTTCATGCAATGGTAGTAAACCTCTGCGTAACACCTTTTCTTAATCTATCATTCAGGTATGGACATCTCACCCATTGAGCTGATCAACATTGAGAGATTCTCCACTCGCGTGGTGCCTCTGGCTGAATATCGACTCGGGCTGCAGGAGTACCTGCGCTGCAAGGTGGCCCCAGCTTTACTCTGAGAAGTGGTGAGTTAAAGTGCAATGTGTTCACTGTATATAAATTACTCTGTGACCAATGATGTTTTTACCAAATCTGTCAATCCCCTGAATCTCTGTGTTGATACTTCCGGTCCTGATGGTCCTCCTGAGTATTCCATTCCTCATGGTACCTCCCCCAAAGCTCTGGTCATTCAGCCGAGTGCTCTTTTCTTCTTCAGGTTGGAGCTTGTCTGATCTCCCATGCCCTGTTCAGGTACTGGGGTACCCCCTCCTCCCTGCTGGGGAATAAAGTGGCTACAGTGATGGCAGGGCGGGGCAGGAACCGAGCAGGGTGACCAGAGAGGGCTAAGGTCTCCTCCAGAGTGATCCCTCTCCCCCAATGCACCCCCACCGTCTGAGGTAGAACATCCCGAGTTATATTTCAACTATAAAAAGTGGCTGTGATGACAAACTTGCCCTCACTGATTAGATCTGATTGAGACAACTTAGATAACTGAGCCACACTAATGGAAGGACCCTTCAGTTGAAATCAAAGTTAATGCATTGCTGCTCTAACGGCTGTCTCTCTTTCTTCAGGTGTTGGATAACGCTGATGCAGAGAGGAATAAGAAGATGACTAAATCACCTGCAGGTATGTTTTTAAACTACACCTTAAATATTGATTATTTCTGGCTGTGATGACAAACTTGCCCTCACTGATATGATCTGATTGAGACAACTTAGATAACTGAGCCACTTTTTCTAACAACTAAGCCACTTTAAATAAAAGGTGTTTCATTTAAACTCACAGTTTCTTTATCTTTGTTAAGGCGAGACACGGCAGGCAAAAACATCGTTTTTCAAGTACTGGTCAATTTTGAGATTTTGTGCTATTTTGATTCCATAACATGTTTTCTTTCAGGCTTTTGGAAGGAAAACGTACAAAATACACTTAAGTGTTTATTTTACTATAGTTTGTCTATTTGCGTCTGTAGATTTCTCCTAAATTCACCAAAAGTTAGCTTTCTAACGTAACATAAAGTACCGTGACAGCTGTGTGCACCATGTCAACAGAGATATCGTTGGAAAGCTCCGTCTCTCCTGCACAATCTCATCGGATCCAAATATGGTCATTTCCTTTGTATCAGCAACCAATCGTGAAAGCACAAAGGGGTCTTAAACCAAGAAACGAAATGTCATTGGCTGGTGTCAATTTCTGACAACGTGATTCGTTCAGATGCGTCACGTGGTGTGCTAAAACACTTCCTGTTTAGCTTTCCGCTAGAAATTGAAATCGCAAAAGAACGGCGAAAAAAAACGTTCACAGAGAAGACGACAACAATTGTCACTTGCACGAAGCAAGGTTATACAAAAACAAATGACCCCGAACATGAAATACCTTCACGGAGTGCGTCGATGCGCGAGCTGTCATCCAAAGAACAGGAGGGTTTAGCTAGCGCCTCACTGCAATCTTTAAAGGTCCTTTTCTCAAAATGAGTTTTTTCTCCTACTCTGAGTTCGAAATCTCAACTTCAGAAGCACGTAGAGACACCAAACCTTCCAGTTATATTCCTATCAATATTATGAAGGCTTTTACAGAAGGGTTTGTTCATATATAATTCATAGCCTGAATTATACAACATTGTATACCTAAAAACATGGCGAAAATGGATATTTTAGGGCTGTTGACAGTATTTTCTGATTTATTGAGTGATAAAAAGAGATATCCAATATCCCTTCTGTAAAAGCCTTAGATACTAATATGACTACAAAATGAAACAAGAATTTGGAACCTGGCTTTATCCAAAGTTCAGATTTCGATTCCTGAAATGTGTTAAAATATGTGCATATTTAATGAGATAATGGCTAATTTGCATATTTAAACATGCTATTTCAGAAAACTTGTAATACAAAAGACAATTGCCTTATTGTAAGACATTAACTGGAGAAATTTCTAGCTGATACCTTTAAGTTAAAAAAATTACCCTATTCACCTGGGGTGTCTCGCCTTAAGGTGACCATGACGGCTGAGCACTAGGCACTGATCCTGATGCTGCCGTGACTTCATGAGGATGTCTCACTTCAAGGTAATTTAAAATATATAAAATGAGCTCTTCGCAGCATGCTATCCTAAGGACCGGTGCTTGTCTGTAGCTCTAGGGTTCTCCAAGTGCATGCCAGATAAATGGTCGGTCTTTGACTGTTCTGGCCTCTTATGCCATCAGCAGCCACTCAACTGTCCAACAGATCCTCACGTCATTATGTAGAAATGCTTACTGCGCCACCACAGTTCTTTGAATGCTGTTCTCTTCCTGCAGGCATCAATCTGCCCATGAGATCTAATCCGATGTCCTTGGGATCCAGAGGCTCCATGTTCCTGCTGTGAGGTATGCAAGGAGATTTGTCTGCATCATTTCATACATTCCTGATCTATGATGAATTTAAAACAAGAGGACTGTTGGATGAAACTCGCGGATATGGGACTGAGATCAGATCTTAAATAATGACCTCAGAACAAGTGTTTGAATTTCACTAAATGTACTTTCTTTGTATTCTCAGGTGCAGTGCGTTGAAGGCAGCAGGAAGATGGTGAAGGAGGATGTAGCGACTGGACAAAGTGCTATATGAGTACAGTCTGAGTTCTCTGTGAAGGATTTCTTACAAACTGATCAGCTGAACGATTTCTCTCCAGAACAATTGTTGAAATAAACATCTTACATGGAACAATTTTGAGAATCCCTTTATTGATATTCTTGTATTTACACATGTGAAGGACATTTAGAGTTTGTGATGAATACGTTGCACAACACTTGTGGTGCAACAAGCATCCAATGCTTAGTTCAACAAGTTAATACATAACATTAAAAATGATAAAATACTTACACAGCACATTCTGAGGGCTTGATTTAAATGAAAAGGTTAATAGGTTATTTTTGAAAAATCAGGTTGAAATTGTTATTTGTATCTCACTATCATGTCTAGCTTAAAGATCAAACTGAAGCACAGTTAACCTGTTTCAGATGTCAGTAATGTGGTCTTTGACTAATACTAAACTTTTAAGTGATGTCCTGCTACTTTGTCACTGCAATGCCAAATGGTTTTAAATACAGTGGCAACCCCATGAATGGTTTCAGGATGCTTTACTGTTGGAATGACACAGGAGTGATGGTAGCGTTAACTTTAGTTCTCCGGACAAGGTTTTTTTTTGGACTTCCCACATGGGATGAAATGGGATTCGTCAGATGAAATGACGTTACCCCAGTCCTCAGCTGTCAATCCCTGTACCTTTTGCCGAATATCAGTCCCTGGTATTTTTCCTGGAGAGAAGGGGCTTCGTTGCTCCCCTTCTTGAAACTAGGCCATCCTCCAAAGTCTTCTCCTCACTGTGTGCAGATGCTCTCACACCGGCTGCTATTCCTGATCAAACAGTGCTCCGATCCTGCTCCTGATCAACTAGGAGACGGTCCTGGTGCTTGCTGGATTTCTTGAGCGCCCTGAAGCCTTCTTCACAACAATTGAACCTTTTTCAGGATTAAGTTCATTTTCATAGCAAAGAGGGATGTTGAAATAAATAGCTATTCATCTAATCACTCTTCATAACATGCTACAGTATATGCACATTGCCACCATAAAAACTGAGACAGCCGACTTTGTGAATGTGTATTTGTGTCATTCTCCAAACGTTTGGCCACGGCTGTAGATCTCTAACACATCCTTGTATAAGAGCCGTGTGCAGCTCATAGCTCCAGGGCTTCTACTTTTACCTCGGGGTTTAATTTAAGACATTTCACAAATACCAAAATGTTCGTGCATAATTCAGTTATTTTTATTACATCGGGTGCACATGTCCTCCTCATAGTAAATAAATATCGCTCTACTGCACATCACTTTATTTCTTTAGTCTCATTTATTCTTCAATGTGCCTACAAAACGGTCAAACTGAATTTAATGCAATTTCCAGGTAAACATAGAACTTCTATCCTTCCTGAAAGTAAAACGGACTCACCACAGGATGCTTTGAGTCTGGGTGGAGTTCAGTGGAACTGAGGAGAAAGCGGAAGAAGCCATGAAAGCAGTTTTTTATAAAAGCAATGATAAGATAAGGGTAAGTATTAATAACTGTCGACATTGCTTTCCCAATTTATAAAGCAGTTTGGAAATGCTTATTATAAGGCAAAAGCTCAAGTGTCTTCATATTGTTTAAATAAATGGACTTCATTTCATCAACAAGGCCCAGGACCCCCACTGACACTGACTGGTATCCACCCCATAATAACATTACATTAATGTACATCATGTGAACAACATCTTTTTTGTAATACTGTGAGCCATGTTCAGGCTAAGCTCTCTGCATTTTGCACACATGTCTGCACAGCTCTCCACTTTCAGGGTAGATTGCCATATATTCATTGTCCTAAATGTGGTGACTAGTGCCACTCCATATCACAGAGGGATTTGCCAAACTGGGTAAAATAGTTGGACGAGTGTGATCTCCATTGACGACGACGTTTTTTGCTTTTAATATCATTTTATTTTGTATATTTTGTGCTCAGCGACACGCTCAGAAAACGGTTTGTTCTCCAGTCCCAAATCACACACCTGTACCAGGGACATCAATGATATGCTGTTGCCCCACTGCGCCATCTAGTGTGCAAAATACAACAATTAACAGACAACTGAACCCTCGAGGAACCCACTGAGGACAGAGGAGACAAACAGGTGATGGTAATAATCTTGATAGTTATTGAAAACAGCCTCGTGGTATTTCACCGGCTCCAGATTGGCGGAGTCATGTTCTGGAGGAAAATACCGTCATGTGATTGGCTGTTAGTTTAGCTTCATCCTGTATGACTCTATGTTGAGTTTCATTGTTTTTACATTCATCAGATTATATTCTATATAAACGGACAGGACCCTCCCTTCAGTCTCTTTCTGCTTCAAGCCTTCTGAAGGACAAAGAAGAGCATAACCTCCGGTAAGCTTAACATAATCTTATTTAATGTCACAAAAGTGTATATTTGCTATATTTAGTTTATAGTAAACTGAAAATAATTATTTTATCATGTCAATTACTGGCTGACATGCTGAAACCAACGAGCTAACGTTAGTTTGTAGCTAGTAGCTGTTATCACGTGGTTCAGTTAGCTTAAATGAATAGCTATAATGTCATGTTAATGTAGTTGCGTTATACCAAACATTGCGCTGCCTTATTATGCAAGAAACATCTGAAGATATGATGATGCTAAGGTATAATGGCTAAACTTAAGGTTAGCTTAACGCGATCATATGAGAACCATGTGTCAATGTAATTTATGTTTCATATACTTTCTGCATTTTGATTTTCTGCAGCAATTCAACTACACACTGGCTTGACTTAAAACATAAATTACATTTATGTAGCTCGTGCATTGTGTCCTTTTGACAAAAGATGCTTTACCTTTTGAAATAATTAAATGAGCAAAAACCTCGTTTAGTAATAGAATGCTCTTAAATCTGGCTTTTTGTTTTGCACATAAGCCACTATGATGTGCTACAATGCACTCTAGTGTTCTGACTATTACCCTTTACAGTCATCTGTCTTGCTACAGGTTGAACCTGAGATAGGAGCTCTACCTCCTGGGCTCTGCGGTGTGGTGCTCGTTTAAAATGCTCGGTTTGCTGACACCGCCACCTGGGGGAGTTTCGCCCTCAGGAAATGACTAAAACTAAAGTTATCCAACTTAATAAAAGGCAATCAGGTTCGTTTGAACACCACAGACAGAGACAGTGTAAAGGATATTACCACAATGGTTATTTTATTTATACATAATTACATTTCTAATCACAAAAAAACATTTCCTAAAAGTGGGCGGGGGGGGGGGCAAGGCCCTCCTGACACCTCCCTCCACCCTGAAGCCAGTTCTGGATCTGACTACAGGGATTGAGCAATTGGTGACAGTTCAAGGGTTCATCAACGAGGTACGTTATACTCAGATTTACAATGTTTTAAGCCAGTAACAATCATACATCAACAATTTAAAAACATTGATGTAATGTAACTTACCATGAAGTGCTTTGAAATGATCATCCTATGTTGCACAGACAACTGAAACAAAAGGTCAAGTTGTAATTGCACACAAAGCACTATATATGTGTTCCCCCTTTACCTGCAACATTTAGAGCCAATTCTAAAACATCAGATGGGCTCAGAACTACCAGTGACACTAAAGGAGGAAGGGAAAAGTGGAAATGATGTCAACAACTGATTTATACTCTGTAACAAAACATTTATTTTATCACTCCAGTGCAATTGAACTGCTCTGGGAAGTGTCTGCCTAAATCACATTGTACCTGTGACTGAGCACTACTTATGTAGCCCGTTCTGTTTTTGCAGGATGAGGGGGAGATCCAGGTTTGCCTCTGGAGGGAGTCCAATCAGGTTCCATAACAGATGTTCATTCAGGTGAGCCATCTGCGCGGCAAAAATGCCCCGAACCACGGTTTCTCCTTCCACTCCACAGCCTTCACGGAGGTAGAGGTGAGTAAAGTACTCAGTGTTTTACTCATGCGCCCTATATGGCTAGTATTTTACTAAACATCTGGCAACAATCACTAAATTGTATGTCTATGTTCTGTAGCTTCTTTCCATGACAAACAAATCAGGGTGGAGGGACTCCGCGTTTTAGAATGTGGAGACGTGGAGCTGCTACAGGAGAACGGGACCAGGATCGCAGTAGATCGAGCCATTTGGTTGAAGTACGAACTTCCAATAGTCGCCATGCCAGGGTTTAATTTAATCTTTACTATGTTGGCATCTGTGCACGTCCCATGCATTTCAAACTTAAACACACACCATGCCCCCTATTTGCCCACCCTGGACTAATAAATGTCCTTGGTGATTAACACAGGGGGGCAAATTGAATCTCTCATAAACCTGTAGTGAAGGAACACCGTCCTCTCTGCGGATCCTGTCGGGAGAAACAAACAGAAATGCGATGACTTGTCAGTGAAATCTCTTTGGTTGTGTTCAACCTACTGCACAACATGGTTCATGCAATGGTAGTAAACCTCTGCGTAACACCTTTTCTTAATCTATCATTCAGGTATGGACATCTCACCCATTGATCTGATCAACATTGAGAGATTCTCCACTCGCGTGGTGCCTCTGGCTGAATATCTACTCGGGCTGCAGGAGTACCTGCGCTGCAAGGTGGCCCCAGCTTTACTCTGAGAAGTGGTGAGTTAAAGTGCAATGTGTTCACTGTATATAAATTACTCTGTGACCAAGGATGTTTTTACCAAATCTGTCAATCCCCTGAATCTCTGTGTTGATACTTCCGGTCCTGATGGTCCTCCTGAGTATTCCATTCCTCATGGTACCTCCCCCAAAGCTCTGGTCATTGAGCCTAATGCTCTTTTCTTCTTCAGGTTGGAGCTCGTCTGATCTCCCATGCCCTGTTCAGGTACTGGGGGCTAAGGACTCGCCCTCTCCCTCACATCACTGGGAGGGGACGGGGGGATACCATGCGTGGCTGGAGCAAGTATATTTCAAAGTCTGGCGGAGCAGTCACAACATCAAAGTGTGAACTATTTCATGAGGCAACCCCCCCCCCCCCCTGCTGGGGAATAAAGTGGCTACAGTGATGGCAGGGCGGGGTAGGAACCGACCAGGGTGGGCTAAGGTCTCCTCCAGAGTGATCCCTCTCCCCCAATGCACCCCCACCGTCTGAGGTAGAACATCCGAGTTATATTTCAACTATAAAAAGTGGCTGTGATGACAAACTTGCCCTCACTGATTAGATCTGATTGAGACAACTTAGATAACTGAGCCACACTAAGGGAAGGACCCTTCAGACTAAATCAAAGTTAATGCATTGCTGCTCTAACTGCTGTCTCTCTTTCTTCAGGTGTTGGATAACGCTGATGCAGAGAGGAATAAGAAGATGACTAAATCACCTGCAGGTATGTTTTTAAACTACACCTTAAATATTGATTATTTCTGGCTGTGATGACAAACTTGCCCTCACTGATATGATCTGATTGAGACAACTTAGATAACTGAGCCACTTTTTCTAACAACTAAGCCACTTTAAATAAAAGGTGTTTCATTTAAACTCACAGTTTCTTTATCTTTGTTAAGGTGACCATGATGGCTGAGCACTAGGCACTGATCCTGATGCTGCCGTGACTTCATGAGGATGTCTCACTTCAAGGTAATTTAAAATATATAAAATGAGCTCTTCGCAGCATGCTATCCTAAGGACCGGTGCTTGTCTGTAGCTCTAGGGTTCTCCAAGTGCATGCCAGATAAATGGTCGGTCTTTGACTGTTCTGGCCTCTTATGCCATCAGCAGCCACTCAACTGTCCAACAGATCCTCACGTCATTATGTAGAAATGCTTACTGCGCCACCACAGTTCTTTGAATGCTGTTCTCTTCCTGCAGGCATCAATCTGCCCATGAGATCTAATCCGATGTCCTTGGGATCCAGAGGCTCCATGTTCCTGCTGTGAGGTATGCAAGGAGATTTGTCTGCATCATTTCATACATTCCTGATCTATGATGAATTTAAAACAAGAGGACTGTTGGATGAAACTCGCGGATATGGGACTGAGATCAGATCTTAAATAATGACCTCAGAACAAGTGTTTGAATTTCACTAAATGTACTTTCTTTGTATTCTCAGGTGCAGTGCGTTGAAGGCAGCAGGAAGATGGTGAAGGAGGATGTAGCGACTGGACAAAGTGCTATACGAGTACAGTCTGAGTTCTCTGTGAAGGATTTCTTACAAACTGATCAGCTGAACGATTTCTCTCCAGAACAATTGTTGAAATAAACATCTTACATGGAACAATTTTGAGAATCCCTTTATTGATATTCTTGTATTTACACGTGTGAAGGACATTTAGAGTTTGTGATGAATACGTTGCACAACACTTGTGGTGCAACAAGCATCCAATGCTTAGTTCAACAAGTTAATACATAACATTAAAAATGATAAAATACTTCCAGACACAGCACATTCTGAGGGCTTGATTTAAATGAAAAAGTGAATGGGTTATTTTGAAAAATTAGGTTGACATTGTTATTTGTATCTCAATCTCACTATCATGTCTAGCTTAAAGATCAAACTGAAGCACAGGTAACCTGTTTCAGATGTCAGTAATGTGGTCTTTAAATAATACTAAACTTTTAAGTGATGTCCTGCTACTTTGTCACTGCAATGCCAAATGGTTTTAAATACAGTGGCAACCCCATGAATGGTTTCAGGATGCTTTACTGTTGGAATGACACAGGAGTGATGGTAGCGTTAACTTTAGTTCTCCGGACAAACTTTTTTTTTTGGACTTCCCACATGGGATGAAATGGGATTCGTCAGATGAAATGACGTTACCCCAGTCCTCAGCTGTCAATACCTGTACCTTTTGCAGAATATCAGTCTGTCCCTGGTGTTTTTCCTGGAGAGAAGGGGCTTCGTTGCTCCCCTTCTTGAAACTAGGCCATCCTCCAAAGTCTTCTCCTCACTGTGTGCAGATGCTCTCACACCGGCTGCTATTCCTGATCAAACAGTGCTCTGCTGGTGCTCCGATCCTGCTCCTGATCAACTAGGAGACGGTCCTGGTGCTTGCTGGACTTTCTTGAGCGCCCTGAAGCCTTCTTCACAACAAATGAACCTCCCACCTTTTTCAGGATTAAGTTCATTTTCATAGCAAAGAGGAATGTTGAAATAAATTGCTATTCATCTAATCACTCTTCATAACATGCTGCAGTATATGCACATTGCCACAATAAAAACTGAGACAGCCGACTTTGTGAAAATGTGTATTTGTGTCATTCTCCAAACGTTTGGCCACGGCTGTAGATCTCTAACACATCCTTGTATAAGAGCCGTGTGCAGCTCATAGCTCCAGGGCTTCTACTTTTACCTCGGGGTTTAATTTAAGACATTTCACAAATACCAAAATGTTCGTGCATAATTCAGTTATTTTTATTACATCGGGTGCACATGTCCTCCTCATAGTAAATAAATATCGCTCTACTGCACATCACTTTATTTCTTTAGTCTCATTTATTCTTCAATGTGCCTACAAAACGGTCAAACTGAATTTAATGCAATTTCCAGTTAAACATCGAACTTCTATCCTTCCTGAAAGTAAAACGGACTCACCACAGGATGCTTTGAGTCTGGGTGGAGTTCAGTGGAACTAAGGAGAAAGCGGAAGAAGCCATGAAAGCAGTTTTTTATAAAAGCAATGATAAGATAAGGGTAAGTATTAATAACTGTCGACATTGCTTTCCCAATTTATAAAGCAGTTTGGAAATGCTTATTATTCTCAGGCAAAAGCTCAAGTGTCTTCATATTGTTTAAATAAATGGACTTCATTTCATCAACAAGGCCCAGGACCCCCACTGACACTGACTGGTATCCACCCCATAATAACATTACATTAATGTACATCATGTGAACAACATCTTTTTTGTAATACTGTGAGCCATGTTCAGGCTAAGCTCTCTGCATTTTGCACACATGTCTGCACAGCTCTCCACTTTCAGGGTAGATTGCCATATATTCATTGTCCTAAATGTGGTGACTATTGCCACTCCATATCACAGAGGGATTTGCCAAACTGGGTAAATTAGTTGGACGAGTGTGATCTCCATTGACGACGACGTTTTTTGCTTTTAATATCATTTTATTTTGTATATTTTGTGCTCAGCGACACGCTCAGAAAACGGTTTGTTCTCCAGTCCCAAATCACACACCTGTACCAGGGACATCAATGATATGCTGTTGCCCCACTGCGCAATCTAGTGTGCAAAATACAACAATTAACAGACAACTGAACCCTCGAGGAACCCACTGAGGACAGAGGAGACAAACAGGTGATGGTAATAATCTTGATAGTTATTGAAAACAGCCTCGTGGTATTTCACCGGCTCCAGATTGGCTGAGTCATGTTCTGGAGGAAAATACCGTCATGTGATTGGCTGTTAGTTTAGCTTCATCCTGTATGACTCTATGTTGAGTTTCATTGTTTTTACATTCATCAGATTATATTCTATATAAACGGACAGGACCCTCCCTTCAGTCTCTTTCTGCTTCAAGCCTTCTGAAGGACAAAGAAGAGCATAACCTCCGGTAATGTCACGGTTATCATGTCAGGTCACAGGTCTATGTCTAGGTTTGGGTGTTTTCACTGTTCTCTATGTCATGTTTTCCTCCTGTCGTTAGTTTCCCTGGTGTCCCTGTGTTTTCTTCCCTGATCCTGTCTGTCCGTAAGCAAGAACGGTGGCATTGTAGCCTTTGAAAAGCTCACATAATAAGGGGGACACAGACGTGTTGAAGACCTCTTCTTGTTCAGCAGTGGGATCAAACACATAGTCATATGTGAACGCCTTCTCTGTGCCAACAATCACCTGTGGTTCTCCAGGCACAAACGTGAGACAGCCCTGACATCCCTCGTTGATTTCCTTAGGTACCAACGAGCGGCTTCCCTCTGCAGAACACTGGACGCTCCCCTCCACCAATCATAGCAGCAAGCCAAAGCAAAGGAAAAATGTTGTAGTTCCACCTCAAATGGATCATCTGCTGGGTCCATTTCTGGTTGGTGCTTTCTGTCACGGTGAGTGAAGGAAGCAGGACCCAAATGCAGATAACTCTGATAGTCCTTTATTTCAAGGATAATGAAACTTATACATACAAAACAGAACACTCACCGGGGTGAATTCAGTCACCAACAAAAGAAGCACCAACCCTGAACACAGCACGAGACAAGACTAAATACAGGGAGGGATAATTACAAGACAAGAAACAGCCTGGCAGGGAAGAAAACACAGGGACACCAGGGAAACTAACGACAGGAGGGAAACATGACATAGAGAACAGTGAAAACACCCAAACCTAGACATAGACCTGTGACCTGACATGATAACCGTGACAGGTAAGCTTAACATAATCTTATTTAATGTCACAAAAGTGTATATTTACTATATTTAGTTTATAGTAAACTGAAAATAATTGTTATCATGTCAATTACTGGCTGACATGCTGAAACCAACGAGCTAACGTTAGTTTTTAGCTAGTAGCTGTTATCACGTGGTTCAGTTAGCTTAAATGAATAGCTATAATGTCATGTTAATGTAGTTGCGTTATACCAAACATTGCGCTGCCTTTTTATGCAAGAAACATCTGAAGATATGATGATGCTAGGGTATAATGGCTAAACTTAAGGTTAGCTTAACTGACTTTCTCATCTGTCAATGAAGAAAACAAACTCTCTTCTCAAGGTCTTTTCAACTTTCTCTTAAGGTACTTGTCAATTATCAGTCTCGTGCTGGTATTTAGCCTTAGATGGAGTTTACCACCCAAAATAGGAGCTCTACCTCCTGGGCTCTGCAACCATGGATGTCTGCACAGAAAGCAGGTATGTTTTTATCTCTGTCTAGACTAAATAGTATACATCAGGCTCCTATCGAAGCCGTTCAGGCTCTACTGTAGCTTAGAGCGGTCAACTGGATGCCGAGAAGAAGACTTCCACCGACGGTCGCTGATCAGTTTAAATATTAACTGTTTCAGCAACATTTAAGGGGAAGGACATTTGGGACTAAATCATAAGCTTCATGTGTTTAAAATGTCTTCTGTGCTAATTGCTGTGCTCCATCTTTCTGCAGGTCTGCGAAACATTAAGAAGTGAAATGCAGATACTTTCTGAGTTATATGAATATCAAAGTTGGCCCCAGCTTTAATCTGAAAAGTGGTGAGTTAAAGTGCAATGTGTTCACTGTATATAAATTACTCTGTGACCAATGATGTTTTTACCAAATCTGTCAATCCCCTGAATCTCTGTGTTGATACTTCCGGTCCTGATGGTCCTCCTGAGTATTCCATTCCTCATGGTACCTCCCCCAAAGCTCTGTTGGTCATTCAGCCGAGTGCTCTTTTCTTCTTCAGGTTGGAGCTTGTCTGATCTCCCATGCCCTGTTCAGGTACTGGGGTACCCCCTCCTCCCTGCTGGAGAATAAAGTGGCTACAGTGATGGCAGGGCGGGGCAGGAACCGAGCAGGATGACCAGAGAGGGCTAAGGTCTCCTCCAGAGTGATCCCTCTCCCCCAATGCACCCCCACCGTCTGAGGTAGAACATCCCGAGTTATATTTCAACTATAAAAAGTGGCTGTGATGACAAACTTGCCCTCACTGATTAGATCTGATTGAGACAACTTAGATAACTGAGCCACACTAATGGAAGGACCCTTCAGTTGAAATCAAAGTTAATGCATTGCTGCGCTAACGGCTGTCTCTCTTTCTTCAGGTGTTGGATAACGCTGATGCAGAGAGGAATAAGAAGATGACTAAATCACCTGCAGGTATGTTTTTAAACTACACCTTAAATATTGATTATTTCTGGCTGTGATGACAAACTTGCCCTCACTGATATGATCTGATTGAGACAACTTAGATAACTGAGCCACTTTTTCTAACAACTAAGCCACTTTAAATAAAAGGTGTTTCATTTAAACTCACAGTTTCTTTATCTTTGTTAAGGTGACCATGGTGGCTGAGCACTAGGCACTGATCCTGATGCTGCCGTGACTTCATGAGGATGTCTCACTTCAAGGTAATTTAAAATATATAAAATGAGCTCTTCGCAGCATGCTATCCTAAGGACCGGTGCTTGTCTGTAGCTCTAGGGTTCTCCAAGTGCATGCCAGATAAATGGTCGGTCTTTGACTGTTCTGGCCTATTATGCCATCAGCAGCCACTCAACTGTCCAACAGATCCTCACGTCATTATGTAGAAATGCTTACTGCGCAACCACAGTTCTTTGAATGCTGTTCTCTTCCTGCAGGCATCAATCTGCCCATGAGATCTAATCCGATGTCCTTGGGATCCAGAGGCTCCATGTTCCTGCTGTGAGGTATGCAAGGAGATTTGTCTGCATCATTTCATACATTCCTGATCTATGATGAATTTAAAACAAGAGGACTGTTGGATGAAACTCGCGGATATGGGACTGAGATCAGATCTTAAATAATGACCTCAGAACAAGTGTTTGAATTTCACTAAATGTACTTTCTTTGTATTCTCAGGTGCAGTGCGTTGAAGGCAGCAGGAAGATGGTGAAGGAGGATGTAGCGACTGGACAAAGTGCTATATGAGTACAGTCTGAGTTCTCTGTGAAGGATTTCTTACAAACTGATCAGCTGAACGATTTCTCTCCAGAACAATTGTTGAAATAAACATCTTACATGGAACAATTTTGAGAATCCCTTTATTGATATTCTTGTATTTACACGTGTGAAGGACATTTAGAGTTTGTGATGAATACGTTGCACAACACTTGTGGTGCAACAAGCATCCAATGCTTAGTTCAACAAGTTAATACATAACATTAAAAATGATAAAATACTTACACAGCACATTCTGAGGGCTTGATTTAAATGAAAAAGTTAATAGGTTATTTTTGAAAAATCAGGTTGAAATTGTTATTTGTATCTCACTATCATGTCTAGCTTAAAGATCAAACTGAAGCACAGTTAACCTGTTTCAGATGTCAGTAATGTGGTCTTTGACTAATACTAAACTTTTAAGTGATGTCCTGCTACTTTGTCACTGCAATGCCAAATGGTTTTAAATACAGTGGCAACCCCATGAATGGTTTCAGGATGCTTTACTGTTGGAATGACACAGGAGTGATGGTAGCGTTAACTTTAGTTCTCCGGACAAACTTTTTTTTTGGACTTCCCACATGGGATGAAATGGGATTCGTCAGATGAAATGACGTTACCCCAGTCCTCAACTGTCCAATCCCTGTACCTTTTGCAGAATATCAGTCTGTCCCTGGTGTTTTTCCTGGAGAGAAGGGGCTTCATTGCTCCCCTTCTTGAAACTAGGCCATCCTCCAAAGTCTTCTCCTCACTGTGTGCAGATGCTCTCACACCGGCTGCTATTCCTGATCAAACAGTGCTCTGCTGGTGCTCCGATCCTGCTCCTGATCAACTAGGAGACGGTCCTGGTGCTTGCTGGATTTCTTGAGCGCCCTGAAGCCTTCTTCACAACAACTGAACCTTTTTCAGGATTAAGTTCATTTTCATAGCAAAGAGGAATGTTGAAATAAATAGCTATTCATCTAATCACTCTTCATAACATGCTACAGTATATGCACATTGCCACCATAAAAACTGAGACAGCCGACTTTGTGAATGTGTATTTGTGTCATTCTCCAAACGTTTGGCCACGGCTGTAGATCTCTAACACATCCTTGTATAAGAGCCGTGTGCAGCTCATAGCTCCAGGGCTTCTACTTTTACCTTGGGGTTTAATTTAAGACATTTCACAAATACCAAAATGTTCGTGCATAATTCAGTTATTTTTATTACATCGGTTGCACATGTCCTCCTCATAGTAAATAAATATCGCTCTACTGCACATCACTTTATTTCCTTAGTCTCATTTATTCTTCAATGTGCCTACAAAACGGTCAAACTGAATTTAATGCAATTTCCAGGTAAACATAGAACTTCTATCCTTCCTGAAAGTAAAACGGACTCACCACAGGATGCTTTGAGTCTGGGTGGAGTTCAGTGGAACTAAGGAGAAAGCAGAAGAAGCCATGAAAGCAGTTTTTTATAAAAGCAATGATAAGATAAGGGTAAGTATTAATAACTGTCGACATATTGCTTTCCCAATTTATAAAGCAGTTTGGAAATGCTTATTCTAAGGCAAAAGCTCAAGTGTCTTCATATTGTTTAAATAAATGGACTTCATTTCATCAACAAGGCCCAGGACCCCCACTGACACTGACTGGTATCCACCCCATAATAACATTACATTAATGCACATCATGTGAACAACATCTTTTTTTTAATACTGTGAGCCATGTTCAGGCTAAGCTCTCTGCATTTTGCACACATGTCTGCACAGCTCTCCACTTTCAGGGTAGATTGCCATATATTCATTGTCCTAAATGTGGTGACTATTGCCACTCCATATCACAGAGGGATTTGCCAAACTGGGTAAATTAGTTGGACGAGTGTGATTTCCATTGACGACGACGTTTTTTGCTTTTAATACCATTTTATTTTGTATATTTTGTGCTCAGCGACACGCTCAGAAAACGGTTTGTTCTCCAGTCCCAAATCACACACCTGTACCAGGGATATGGTGTTGCCCCACTGCGCCATCTAGTGTGCAAAATACAACAATTAACAGACAACTGAACCCTCGAGGAACCCACTGAGGACAGAGGAGACAAACAGGTGATGGTAATAATCTTGATAGTTATTGAAAACAGCCTCGTGGTATTTCACCGGCTCCAGATTGGCTGAGTCATGTTCTGGAGGAAAATACCGTCATGTGATTGGCTGTTAGTTTAGCTTCAACCTGTATGACTCTATATGTTGAGTTTCATTGTTTTTACATTCATCAGATTATATTCTATATAAACGGACAGGACCCTCCCTTCAGTCTCTTTCTGCTTCAAGCCTTCTGAAGGACAAAGAAGAGCATAACCTCCGGTAATGTCACGGTTATCATGTCAGGTCACAGGTCTATGTCTAGGTTTGGGTGTTTTCACTGTTCTCTATGTCATGTTTTCCTCCTGTCGTTAGTTTCCCTGGTGTCCCTGTGTTTTCTTCCCTGATCCTGTCTGTCCGTAAGCAAGAACGGTGGCATTGTAGCCTTTGAAAAGCTCACATAATAAGGGGGACACAGACGTGTTGAAGACCTCTTCTTGTTCAGCAGTGGGATCAAACACATAGTCATATGTGAACGCCTTCTCTGTGCCAACAATCACCTGTGGTTCTCCAGGCACAAACGTGAGACAGCCCTGACATCCCTCGTTGATTTCCTTAGGTACCAACGAGCGGCTTCCCTCTGCAGAACACTGGACGCTCCCCTCCACCAATCATAGCAGCAAGCCAAAGCAAAGGAAAAATGTTGTAGTTCCACCTCAAATGGATCATCTGCTGGGTCCATTTCTGGTTGGTGCTTTCTGTCACGGTTGAGTGAAGGAAGCAGGACCCAAATGCAGATAACTCTGATAGTCCTTTATTTCAAGGATAATGAAACTTATACATACAAAACAGAACACTCACCGGGGTGAATTCAGTCACCAACAAAAGAAGCACCAACCCTGAACACAGCACGAGACAAGACTAAATACAGGGAGGGATAATTACAAGACAAGAAACAGCCGGGCAGGGAAGAAAACACAGGGACACCAGGGAAACTAACGACAGGAGGAAAACATGACATAGAGAACAGTGAAAACACCCAAACCTAGACATAGACCTGTGACCTGACATGATAACCGTGACAGGTAAGCTTAACATAATCTTATTTAATGTCACAAAAGTGTATATTTACTATATTTAGTTTATAGTAAACTGAAAATAATTATTTTATCATGTCAATTACTGGCTGACATGCTGAAACCAACGAGCTAACGTTAGTTTTTAGCTAGTAGCTGTTATCACGTGGTTCAGTTAGCTTAAATGAATAGCTATAATGTCATGTTAATGTAGTTGCGTTATACCAAACATTGCGCTGCCTTATTATGCAAGAAACATCTGAAGATATGATGATGCTAGGGTATAATGGCTAAACTTAAGGTTAGCTTAACGCGATCACATGAGAACCACGTGTCAATGTAATTTATGTTTCATATACTTTCTGCATTTTGATTTTCTGCAGCAATTCAACTACACACTGGCTTGACTTAAAACATAAATTACATTTATGTAGCTCGTGCATTGTGTCCTTTTGACAAAAGATGCTTTACCTTTTGAAATAATTAAATGAGCAAAAACCTCGTTTAGTAATAGAATGCTCTTAAATCTGGCTTTTTGTTTTGCACATAAGCCACTATGATGTGCTACAATGCACTCTAGTATTCTGACTATTACCCTTTACAGTCATCTGTCTTGCTACAGGTTGAACCTGAGATAGGAGCTCTACCTCCTGGGCTCTGCGGTGTGGTGCTCGTTTAAAATGCTCGGGTTGCTGACACCGCCACCTGGGGGAGTTTCGCCCCCAGGAAATGACTAAAACTAAAGTTATCCAACTTAATAAAAGGCAATCAGGTTTGTTTGAACACCACAGACAGAGACAGTGTAAAGGATATTACCACAATGGTTATTTTATTTATACATAATTACATTTCTAATCACAAAAAAACATTTCCTAAAAGTGGGCGGGGGGGGGGGGGCAAGGCCCTCCTGACACCTCCCTCCACCCTGAAGCCAGTTCTGGATCTGACCACAGGGATTGAGCAATTGGTGACGGTTCAAGGGTTCATCTACGAGGTACGTTATACTCAGATTTACAATGTTTTAAGCCAGTAACAATCCTACATCAACAATTTGAAAACATTGATATAATGTAACTTACCATGAAGTGCTTTGAAATGATCATCCTATGTTGCACAGACAACTGAAACAAAAGGTCAAGTTATAATTGCACACAAAAGCACTGAGGCCTACATGCTCAACTAGAATATAGTGTATTCAGGTTTACATAAACATGCATGTTATTACACCACAGAAACATTGTATAAGTTACAGAGACATGTGAATAATGTATATATGTGTTCCCTCTTTACCTGCAACATTTAGAGCCAATTCTAAAACATCAGATGGGCTCAGAACTACCAGTGACACTAAAGGAGGTAGGGAAAAGTGAAAATGATGTCCAACAACTGATTTATACTCTGTAACAAAACATTTATTTTATCACTCCAGTGCAATTGAACTGCTCTGGGAAGTGTCTGCCTAAATCACATTGTACCTGTGACTGAGCACTACTTATGTAGCCCGTTCTGTTTTTGCAGGATGAGGGGGAGATCCAGGTTTGCCTCTGGAGGGAGTCCAATCAGGTTCCCATAACAGATGTTCATTCAGGTGAGCCATCTGCGCGGCAAAAATGCCCCGAACCACGGTTTCTCCTTCCACTCCACAGCCTTCACGGAGGTAGAGGTGAGTAAAGTACTCCGTGTTTTACTCATGCGCCCTATATGGCTAGTATTTTACTAAACATCTGGCAACAATCACTAAATTGTATGTCTATGTTCTGTAGCTTCTTTCCATGACAAACAAATCAGGGTGGAGGGACTCCGCGTTTTAGAATGTGGAGACGTGGAGCTGCTACAGGAGAACGGGACCAGGATCGCAGTAGATCGAGCCATTTGGTTGAAGTACGAACTTCCAATAGTCGCCATGCCAGGGTTTAATTTAATCTTTACTATGTTGGCATCTGTGCACGTCCCATGCATTTCAAACTTAAACACACACCATGCCCCCTATTTGCCCACCCTGGACTAATAAATGTCCTTGGTGATTAACACAGGGGGGCAAATTGAATCTCTCATAAACCTGTAGTGAAGGAACACCGTCCTCTCTGCGGATCCTGTCGGGAGAAACAAACAGAAATGCGATGACTTGTCAGTGAAATCTCTTTGGTTGTGTTCAACCTACTGCACAACATGGTTCATGCAATGGTAGTAAACCTCTGCGTAACACCTTTTCTTAATCTATCATTCAGGTATGGACATCTCACCCATTGATCTGATCAACATTGAGAGATTCTCCACTCGCGTGGTGCCTCTGGCTGAATATCGACTCGGGCTGCAGGAGTACCTGCGCTGCAAGGTGGCCCCAGCTTTACTCTGAGAAGTGGTGAGTTAAAGTGCAATGTGTTCACTGTATATACATTACTCTGTGACCAATGATGTTTTTACCAAATCTGTCAATCCCCTGAATCTCTGTGTTGATACTTCCGGTCCTGATGGTCCTCCTGAGTATTCCATTCCTCATGGTACCTCCCCCAAAGCTCTGGTCATTGAGCCTAATGCTCTTTTCTTCTTCAGGTTGGAGCTCGTCTGATCTCCCATGCCTGTTCAGGTACTGGGGGCTAAGGACGCGCCCTCTCCCTCACATCACTGGGAGGGGACGGGGGGATACCATGCGTGGCTGGAGCAAGTATATTTCAAAGTCTGGCGGAGCAGTCACAACATCAAAGTGTGAACCATTCATGAGGCACCCCCCCCCCCCCCCTGCTGGGGAATAAAGTGGCTACAGTGATGGCAGGGTGGGGTAGGAACCGAGCAGGGTGACCAGAGAGGGCTAAGGTCTCCTCCAGAGTGATCCCTCTCCCCCAATGCACCCCCCACAGTCTGAGGTAGAACATCTTGAGTTATATTTCAACTATAAAAAGTGGCTGTGATGACAAACTTGCCCTCACTGATTAGATCTGATTGAGACAACTTAGATAACTGAGCCACACTAAGGGAAGGACCCTTCAGTTGAAATCAAAGTTAATGCATTGCTGCGCTAACGGCTTGTCTCTCTTTCTTCAGGTGTTGGATAACGCTGATGCAGAGAGGAATAAGAAGATGACTAAATCACCTGCAGGTATGTTTTTAAACTACACACCTTAAATATTGATTATTTCTGGCTGTGATGACAAACTTGCCCTCACTGATATGATCTGATTGAGACAACTTAGATAACTGAGCCACTCTTGCTAACAACTAAGCCACTTTAAATAAAAGGTGTTTCATTTAAACTCAGTTTCTTCATCTTAAGGTGACCATGGTGGCTTTGCAAAAACAATATCTTGGTCTATGTCAACCAGGGTATTGATGTAATGGTTGTGGTAATGTATTTGCATATGCTAGATATTTATTTTAGATACAATTATTGCAACTTAACTCTAAGACACTTTGTGTAAAAAAGTGCACTCAATAATTTCTTACGGCTGTATTCGTGTCGGTTGTAA
Source organism: Harpagifer antarcticus (assembly GCA_902827135.1). NCBI lineage: Eukaryota > Metazoa > Chordata > Actinopteri > Perciformes > Harpagiferidae > Harpagifer > Harpagifer antarcticus. The sequence continues at coordinate 987,662 of CADEHL010000830.1, forward strand.
TGATCTGTCAATCCACTGATTTCCTGTGCTGACCACCTCCATGTAACCCTGGACAACTGAGGAAAGCCGGTCCTAACATAACTATCAAGCGCTTTCCTCGTTGCGTGGGCGTAGATATGCCGGATACGGAAGGACTTCCTTTGTTACGTTTAATAGCAGGCTATAAGCCAACGTGAAATATGCACTGCGCCTCCTGTCGTACCTGAATGTTGGCTTACAATATTATACTAGAGTAGTTGATTATCAGGATGATAAACAGTTTTACTATGCGTTAATGCATGTCCCATATGTATATTTTAATTGAACAATTAAAATCTCAACCTAAATGTCATGAAATAATATTACGGTGTCTCTGGTATTTTATGAAATCATTAATACGTTGCTTATTATCTTGTGTTTTTCAGAATGTCTCCGTCCAAAACCTTTGGAACGGCCACTAAGCCTTATGAAAGATCAAATGCAAAGATTTTTTTATAATTGCCAGTAAAATCGAAATCATATAGCTACAACACTATTTAAGATATTGCAGTATTAAAATCGGAGATAATATGCGTCTGGCAATGCGCAATATTTATTTTGTTCAACCCCCAACACCAAGTCCGACGATTTATTTCTCAGCCGCTCGTCTCCGCAAGATGACGTCAGCGTGGCCAAACATATTTCCACCTGGCTTATCGCTCACAGCTGCTTCCGCCGATAGTACAACTTAGTTTCGTTATCATGTCTGATTCTGGAGGCCACCCAAGATCTGGAGTTGTAAAAGGGGTAAATTAATTGTTGGATGTAGAAGTGTCAGAATCAATATAGATGTTTTTATTTTAAAGTAAATTCAGATGGAACATAGTAAAAACATGTCAATTCTAATGTCCGCCTAAAAAAACCCATTACTTATAGTGAAAACCACCCTTGAATGATGGGTTAGTAGACTAAAAGCTTTAGGAATCAAAACTATAACATATAATAAGTACCCTGTATCAAGATTGATGCAAAACAAGTGAAATTTGACCTTTTTAGAGAGTTTAGAAAAATAAAGTTCCATTTGAACTTTTTCACTGTAAAAATCATTTTATTACTTTGAATTATCACTATAGGTATTCATTCCATCCAAATACAACTGTTGTGAAAAAAAACTCATTTAACTGATCTTTTTCATTTATTTGAAGAAAAAAAACACAATGTGAGCCTCTGAATTAGCCCCGAGTGAAAAATGCTAACCTATTACTGCACCGAAAATCATTCCTAGCTCCCTTATTACTTATCCTAGCTCCACATCCACACATTGTTTATGATCGTAAAGACACAGAATCTAACGGTGCCCACCTCTATAAGCAATTCCGTTATCTGCTGTGCTCCGTGCGCTTTGAAATCAAATCAAAAGTTGTTTACCTCAATTCTTTGGCGTTTCTGCATTGCCCGCTCTTTCGTTCTTTCAGTTGTTTTGTGCTCAAATATGGAGGGGACGGCTCCGGGTTTCAGCCTCCGATGTACTTTTAATGCTTCTCCACCAACAGACTTGACGATGGCAGGATCAACATCGTATGCATCACACGAAGTGGTCAGAGCACAACTTGCTCCATTTTGTCGGCTGCCAGCCAACACGATTCACTAAAAAAATCCAGTTTCGGCGGATGATTTTGTCTTGGGGAAATGCATGTAAAATTCTCCCAGATCCCGCACCGTTCGTACATCCAAAGCACAACAATAACCCATGTTTTTGCGTGATTTTGCGGATATAATTCAGTTTTCTTTTCGAAAAACACGCTGACATGTGAACGAGACTGCCGAGTCGGGATATTTGGCCCAGAGACTGTTTGGCCACAATGACGTCACGCCGCGGAGGCTGCTGGGAATGACATGTCAGAAATTCAGACGGCTTTGGGTCGAGTTTTGTATCAATAAAAAGCTTTTTTTTGGGTGTATTATCTCGATTTAAATAAAAAATACAGGCAGTCTTAAAAACAAAATTTCTATAAAAATGTAGCATATTTGGAAGCTTTGCATTTGATCTTTAAAGGCTCCCACAAATTAAGGTGAAGGTTCTGGCGGTGAAAGACACCACACGAGTACAAAGGTGGGAGTTTGATGGAGAGGTGCCAAGGCCACACAGGTTTATCGAACAGCTGCGGTCACAGACGGGCAGACTGTACAGAAGTTTTATTTGAAGATTTGCTCCAGCAAAAAACGAGGGCCAAACTTACACTGTAAGGAATTATGACATGAGCAAATTTGGTCAACCAAATCCATGCTCAGCAGAAAAACACAGCCATATACATGTGTACCCCGCTCCAGGCAATTTGGAGGAGGAAGGCAAGGCCCTCCTGACACCTCCCTCCACCCTGAAGCCAGTTCTGGATCTGACTACAGGGATTGAGCAATTGGTGACAGTTCAAGGGTTCATCAACGAGGTACGTTACTCAGATTTACAATGTTTTAAGCCAGTAACAATCATACATCAACAATTTGAAAACATTGATATAATGTAACTTACCATGAAGTGCTTTGAAATGATCATCCTATGTTGCACAGACAACTGAAACTAAAGGTCAAGTTAATTGCACACAAAAGCACTGAGGCCTACATGCTCAACTAGAATATAGTGTATTCAGGTTTACATAAACATGCATGTTATTACACCACAGAAACATTGTATAAGTTACAGAGACATGTGAATAATGTATATATGTGTTCCCTCTTTACCTGCAACATTTAGAGCCAATTCTAAAACATCAGATGGGCTCAGAACTACCAGTGACACTAAAGGAGGAAGGGAAAAGTGAAAATGATGTCAACAACTGATTTATACTCTGTAACAAAACATTTATTTTATCACTCCAGTGCAATTGAACTGCTCTGGGAAGTGGTCTGCCTAAATCACATTGTACCTGTGACTGAGCACTACTTATGTAGCCCGTTCTGTTTTTGCAGGATGAGGGGGAGATCCAGGTTTGCCTCTGGAGGGAGTCCAATCAGGTTCCCATAACAGATGTTCATTCAGGTGAGCCATCTGCGCGGCAAAAATGCCCCGAACCACGGTTTCTCCTTCCACTCCACAGCCTTCACGGAGGTAGAGGTGAGTAAAGTACTCAGTGTTTTACTCATGTCGCCCTATATGGCTAGTATTTTACTAAACATCTGGCAACAATCACTAAATTGTATGTCTATGTTCTGTAGCTTCTTTCCATGACAAAAGAAAAATCAGGGTGGAGGGACTCCGCGTTTTAGAATGTGGAGACGTGGAGCTGCTACAGGAGAACGGGACCAGGATCGCAGTAGATCGAGCCATTTGGTTGAAGTACGAACTTCCAATAGTGCCAAATGCCCTTTTCTTCTTCAGGTTGGAGCTTGTCTGATCTCCCCTGTTCAGGTACTGGGGGCTAGGACTCGCCCTCCTCCCTCACATCACTGGGAGGGGACTGGGGGGGGATACCATGCGTGGCTGGAGCAAGTATATTTCAAAGTCTTGCCGGGCTAGTCACAACATCAAAGTGTAAACATTTCATGAGGCAACCCCCCCCCCCCCCCCCTGCTGGGGAATAAAGTGGCTACAGTGATGGCAGGGCGGGGCAGGAACCGAGCAGGGTGACCAGAGAGGGCTAAGGTCTCCTCCAGAGTGATCCCTCTCCCCAATGCACCCCCACAGTCTGAGGTAGAACATCTTGAGTTATATTTCAACTATAAAAAGTGGCTGTGATGACAAACTTGCCCTCACTGATATGATCTGATTGAGACAACTTAGATAACTGAGCCACTTTTGCTACAAACTAAGCCACTTTAAATAAAAGGTGTTTCATTTAAACTCAGTTTCTTTCATCTTAAAGTGACCATGGTGGCTTTGCAAAAACAAATATCTTTCTCTGTCAACCAGGGTATTGATGTAATGTATTTGCATATGCTAGATATTTATTTTAGATACAATTATTGCAACTTAACTCTAAGTCACTTTGTGTAAAAGAGTGCACTCAATAATTTCTTACGGCTGTATTCGTGTCCATCAGTTGTAATGATCTGTCAATCCACTGAGTTCCTGTGCTGACCACCTCCATGTAACCCTGGACAACTGAGGAAAGCCGTTCCTAACAATAACACATAACTATCAAATCGCTTTCCTCGTTGCGTGGGCGTAGATATGCCGGATACGGAAGGACTTCCTTTGTTACGTTTAATAGCAGGCTATAAGCCAACGTGAAATATGCACTGCGCCTCCTGTCGTACCTGAATGTTGGCTTACAATATTATACTAGAGTAGTTGATTATCAGGATGATAAACAGTTTTACTATGCGTTTAATGCACGTCCCATATGTATATTTTAATTGAACAATTAAAATCGCAACCTAAATGTCATGAAATAATATTACGGTGTCTCTGGTCTTTTATGAAATCATTAATACGTTGCTTATTATCTTGTGTTTTTCAGAACGGCCACTAAGCCTTATGAAAGGCTCCCACAAATGAAGGTGAAGGTTCTGGCGGTGAAAGACACCACACGAGTACAAAGGTGGGAGTTCGATGTAGGGTGCCAAGGCCACACAGGTTTATCGAAACCGAACAGCTGCGGTCACAGACGGGCAGACTGTACAGACGTTTAATTTGAAGATTTGCTCCAGCAGTAAACGAGGGCCCAAACTTACACTGTAAGGAATTATTAACATGAGCAAATTTGGTCCAACCAAATCCATGCTCGGCATGTGTGCCGCTCCAGGCCATTTGGAGGAGGAAGGCAAAGGCCCTCCTGACACCTCCCTCCACCCTGAAGCCAGTTTCTGGATCTGACCACAGGGATTGAGGCATTGGTGACAGTTCAAGGGTTCATCAACGAGGTACGTTATACTCAGATTTACAATGTTTTAAGCCAGTAACAATCATACATCAACAATTTGAAAACATTGATATAATGTAACTTACCATGAAGTGCTTTGAAATGATCATCCTATGTTGCACAGAACAACTGAAACAAAAGGTCAAGTTATAATTGCACACAAAGCACTGAGGCCTACATGCTCAACTAGAATATAGTGTATTCAGGTTTATATAAACATGCATGTTATTACACCACAGAAACATTGTATAAGTTACAGAGACATGTGAATAATGTATATATGTGTTCCCTCTTTACCTGCAACATTTAGAGCCAATTCTAAAACATCAGATGGGCTCAGAACTACCAGTGACACTAAAGGAGGAAGGGAAAAGTGGAAATGATGTCCAAACAACTGATTTATACTCTGTAACAAAACATTTATTGTATCACTCCAGTGCAATTGAACTGCTCTGGGAAGTGTCTGCCTAAATCACATTGTACCTGTGACTGAGCACTACTTATGTAGCCCGTTCTGTTTTGCAGGATGAGGGGGAGATTCAGGTTTGCCTCTGGAGGGAGTCCAATCAGGTTCCCATAACAGATGTTCATTCAGGTGAGCCATCTGCGTGGCAAAAATGCCCCCGAACCACGGTTTTCTCCTTCCACTCCACAGCCTTCACGGAGGTAGAGGTGAGTAAAGTACTCCGTGTTTTACTCATGCGCCCCTATATGGCTAGTATTTTACTAAACATCTCGCAACAATCACTAAATTGTATGTCTATGTTCTGTAGCTTCTTTCCATGACAAACAAATCAGGGGTGCAGGGACTCCGCGCTTTAGAACGTGGAGCTGCTACAGGAGAACGGGACCAGGATCGCCACCGACGGCCAGGAGGTGCCAAGATGCTGGAAACAAAAGGGTGAAGACACCCGTGTGCACTGTTCGTAAGTGCCAGGTCCCTCTGTGCTTCACTGTCAAAAATAACTGTTGCAAGGAGTGGCATGACTAAATACTGTAACATTCAGGATGTATAAAGTTTTGCGAGTGTTTATTACAAAAAATGTTTGTTTTTGTACCTACCTAGAGTGTAGTTTTATTGTATAGTGTGTTGGTAAAATGCTTGTTTTTATTTACGTAATGTATCGTTGGTAAAATGTTTGAAATAAATCTGCTCCAGTTGGAGTCAAATGTTTCCTAATTTGTATTGTGTAAGTAAACATGCATCTCATGCAAAGAGGAAACTGCAGTTTTAATGTAGGTCCAGGCTACAAAGAACATGCTCTACACTCTGTGAATAGTCGGGTGATAAACATGTAAGGAGTGTCAACACACACAAAACATTATTATTTATTTAAAACACTTGTATTTGGATGGAATGAATACCTATAGTGATAATTCAATGTAATATGATTTTTACAGCCTGGTTGGTATCCAAATGTGGCCAAAGGTTAGTTTTTTTTTTTTTAAACCCCTCTAAAAAGGTCACATTTCACTTGTTTTGCCTCAATCTTGATACAGGTTACTTATGTTATGCTTGGATTCCTTTAGCTTTTAGGCTACTATCTCATCATTTCAAGGTTGGTTTTCAGAGGGTCGCTTTCATCGATTGCGTTTTGCACCCCGGGCCGTTTTGATATTCCGCTGTGAAGTATTCCCTGTGACGTAATAACTCTTTTTTTTTTTTTTTTCGACGGAAGGGGCTGGGTCAGAGGGTCGAGGTATAAAAAGTCACGGCTCGCCACTGGACGCCCAGGACCCTCTTCAGTCGCTGTCTGCGGCGAGCCTTCCGAAGGAGAAAGAAGAGCATAACCTCCGGTAAGATAAAAACATTCTTATTTAATGTTACAAAAGTGTATAGTTGCTATATTTAGCTTGTAGTGAACTGAAAAGGAGTATTTTATCTTGTCACTGACTGGCTAACATGCTGAAACCAACGAGCTAACGTTAGCTTATGTAGCTTAGTAACTGTATCACGGGTTTCAGTTCGAATACGCTCAGCTATAATGTCATGTTAATGTAGTTGTATTTTACCAAACATTGCGCTGTCTTATTTTGTAACATAATGACTCAAGATATGATGATGCTAGGGTATAATTGCTTAGCTTGAGGTTAGCTTAACGCTATCGCACGTGCACCACGTGTCAATGTACTGCTCAATTTATACTGCAAATGCTTTCTGCGTTATGTTTTTCCGCGGCAGTTCAACACACTGGCTTCACTGAACAAATACATTTGTATTAGCAAAAACCTCATTTAGTAAATATGGAACGACTCTTAAATCTGGCTGTTTTTCACAAAAGCTCTACTGTGACAATGCTCACTAGTATTCTGACATACCCTTTTCAGCACATGCACTGTCTTTCTCATCTGTCTTGCTACAGGTTTGAACCTGATAATAGGAGCTCTACCTCCTGGGCTCTGCAACCCATGGATGTCTGCACAGAAAGCAGGTATGTTTTTAGTTCTGTCTAGACTAAATAGTATACATCAGGCTCCCTATCGAAGCCGTTCAGGCTCTACTGTAGCTTAGAGCGGGTCAACTGGATGCCGAGAAGAAGACTTCCACCGACGGTCGCTGATCAGTTTAAATATTAACTGTTTCAGCAACATTAAGGGGAAGGACATTTGGGACTAAATCATAAGCTTATGTTTTTAAAATGTCTTCTGTGCTAATTGCTGTGCTCCCATCTTTCTGCAGGTCTTTTGTAACATTGAAGATGAGAAGGCGAAACATGAAGAAGTCACATGCAGGTACTTCCTGAGTTATATTTCAATGGCTATGATCACAATAACTATTATATATATATATATATATATATATATATATAATAACTATACAGAGGAGGCTGGGTGAGATTATAAAATGAATGGGCGATCAGCGTCAGACTAACCTCCCTCAAATAATATTAATGGTGACGGCATTAATATTATGACATTAATATACTGTGCATCACCACCAAAAGGGGAAGGCCATCTGCACATGTGTGTCTCTGCGTTGTGTGAGTGTGAGCCACATGATGACATATAGATGCCGCAGCCTCCGGGCCGTGAGGACCTCTCATCTATCACCCTAGTCTGATGGCTGCTCGTTAACGAGGACTCTAATTACCTCACCTGCGCAGGTGTATAATAACACTGTCTGTGTGCAGGCGTGGCTCTGATGACCACGACGGTGATCTCCACCTGTGACCACGGCGTGGTCGCTAAGATCAAGAGGGTCATCATGGAGAGAGAGAGAGAGAGAGAGACGCCTCCCCCAAAGTGGGGGCTGGGCCCCGAGGTACGATCTGTTTCCTCGTTACCTGTTCTGTGGCGTTAAAGTTATCTGTGTTAAGTTCGGTGTTAATAAAGTTATTCTCTCCCTGATCAGGCGAGTCAGAAGAAGATGATGATCCAGAAAGGACTGCTCGACAAACACGGGAAAGCCAACGGCATCACGCCCCACCGCCTGGAAGGACGGACTACAGGTACTGGGGCTACAGGTGCTGAGGGGAGGGCTTCAGGTGCTGCAGACAGTTATCCCCCCCCTGCGCTGCCGTGCTCTCGGGGGGAGTCGCTCTGCTACAGAATCTCTCAGCTCGGAGCGACTCAGTCAGCTCATGCTGCGCTGATGCTCTCTGAGGACACAATATAATGTTTATACAGTTTATTAAAATCTAAGAGGATAATGGAGTTAAAGATATAATTTAAGGCTTTTATTGACAGTTAATTTAAGTTTAAGAGACAATATTTGCAGTGTTGACCCTCATTTCAATGACTGGCTGAAACCAACGAGCTAACGTTAGCTTATGTAGCTTAGTAACTGTTATCACATGTTTCTGTTAGCTTAAGCTAATAGATGTCATGTTAATGTAGTTGTATTTTACCAAACATTACGCTGCCTTATTTTTGTAATATAACAACTCAAGATATGATGATGCTAGGGTATAATTGCTTAGCTTGAGGTTAGCTTAACGCTATCGCATGTGAACCACGTGTCAATATACTGCTCAACCTATACTGCAAATTTTTTCTGCGTTATGTTTTTCTGCGTCAGTTGAACACACTGGCTCAACTTAACAAATACATTTTGTATTCGCAAAAACCTCATTTAGTAAATATGGAATGATACTCTTAAATCCGGCTTTTTGTTTTGCACAAAGCCACTGTGACAATGCTCACTAGTATTCTGAGTATTACTCTTTTCAGCACAGAGCAGGCAGTGACTTTCTCATCTGTCTTTCTACAGGTTGAACCTGAAATAGGAGCTCTACCTCCTGGGCTCTGCAACATGGATGAAATAAGAAGATGACTAAATCACCTGCAGGTATGTTTTTAAACTACACCTTAAATATTGATTTCTGGCTGTGATGACAAACTTGCCCTCACTGATATGATCTGATTGAGACAACTTAGATAACTGAGCCACTTTTGCTAACAACTAAGCCACTTTAAATAAAAGGTGTTTCATTTAAACTCACTTTCTGTATCTTTGTTAAGGTGTCCATGATGGCTGAGCACTAGGCACTGATCCTGATGCTGCCGTGACTTCATGAGGATGTCTCACTCAAGGTAATTTAAAATATATAAAATGAGCTCTTCGCAGCATGCTATCCTAAGGACCGGGGCTTGTCTGTAGCTCTAGGGTTCTCCAAGTGCATGCCAGATAAATGGTCGGTCTTTGACTGTTCTGGCCTCTTATGCCATCAGCAGCCATCAAACTGTCCAACAGATCCTCACGTCATTATGTAGAAATGCTTACTGCGCAACCACAGTTCTTTGAATGCTGTTCTCTTCCTGCAGGCATCAATCTGCCCATGAGATCTAATCCGATGTCCTTGGGATCCAGAGGCTCCATGTTCCTGCTGTGAGGTATGTAACGGCCCGTCCACACGGCAGCATGCGTTGAAGCTTCAACGCAGCTTCCCATTCACTTTGAATGGGGTGACGTTTGCCGAACTGCATTTTGGTTCCTTCGCTTCGAAAGTTGAGAAAAGTTCAACTTTTGAAGCTTCGGCGGAAGCGTCAACCATCAAATCATATGCCAGCACAAGCTTTTGCCAATCAAACCATGTGCTGTGTGTGTCCGATGCTGCGTACGGAGATTTGTCTGCATAATTTGATCTGTGAAATGATGAAGCTGTTATCCATTCGCTGAGCGGCCATCTTGTTGCAGTCACCACCCTGCTCTCGTTCTGGGGGCGGGGCCTCTCCTCGTGGTGATGTCATCGACTCTGCGTTCTGCTGGGTCGACCCGGATCCACGAGGAGAGACGACTCGACCCGAGCGCCGCAAAGACGAGTTGACTGCGCTGATCAAACAGCATAGAGGGGATATATAGATAGGGGGGGGGGGGGAAGGGTCTTCTGGTGTAGGCATGTGAACCTGAATAACAGCACAAAGGGGTCTATAGAGGGGGGGGCGCGGGGATTCTGGTGTAGGCATGTGAACCTGATCACAGGTAGATCTCACCTGCAGAGGCTCTTTTAAACTCTGATGATTGTTCCTGCAGAACTTTGAGAAGCTGAACATCCGGACCGCTCACTAGGAAACATCCAGGACTATGTCAGGTAATGCTAAGCTAACAAGCTAACTCATGCTAAACTTTTAATACAAACTCCAAAAGTCATTATTTGGAAATATTTGAAAACCTCCCCTGAGTTTCAAGTCTTTATCATCATGTCTTCAGCAGCTTCAGATATGGCAAGAGCAACATATATGAGTGTGAGCCACATGATGACATATAGATGCCGCAGCCTCCGGGCCGTGAGGACCTCTCATCTATCACCCTAGTCTGATGGCTGCTCGTTAACGAGGACTCTAATTACCTCACCTGCCCAGGTGTATAATAATAACACCGTCTGTGTGCAGGCGTGGCTCTGACCACGGCTTGGTCGTTAAGATCAAGATGTGACCTAACAAGTGATATACAATAATCTTAAGTAGAAAGTAATGGGTGTAAAACAAAAGTCTTATGTGCTTTTTTTGCACTCTTAAAACAAGCGTCTGACTCAATGTGCTACAATGCTCACTAGTATTCTGACTATTCCCTTTTCAGCACGGAGCAGGCAGGACTTTCTCATCTGTCTTGCTACAGGTTGAACCTGAAATAGGAGCTCTACCTCCTGGGCTCTGCAACCATGGATATCTGCACAGAAAGCCGGTATGTTTTTATCTCTGTCTAGACTAAATGATATACATCAGGCTCCTATCGAAGCCGTTCAGGCTTCTGTAGCTTAGAGCGGTCAACTGGATGCCGAGGAAAAAGACTTCCACCGACGGTCGCTGATCAGTTTAAATATTAACTGTTTCAGCAACATTAAGGGGAAGGACATTTGGGACTAAATCATAAGCTTATGTGTTTAAAATGTCTTCTGTGCTAATTGCTGTGCTCCATCTTTCGGGGGTCTTTTGTAACATTAGCCGCGTTCACGCCAAGTACTGTGCCGGCACTTAGTGCCCCGGCACTTATTACCCCAGGGCACTAAGTACAGATCGCGTTCACACCTGAATAAGTTCCCTGGCGGAAGATTACGCAAATGAGCCGCTGACGTCACTTTGTCTTCTTCTGCTTTGGGTTTACTGGCAGGCCGCAAACCACTTCACGGCGTATACTGCCGCCCGAAGTCCCCGGCGTTGGGGACTGGCTTCAGAGTAAATCGCTAGAACGCCGACACCTCCACCGCTCCCATGTTTTATTTTGTGTTGCCATAAGTTAGTCTCTCTGCGTTTGTGCGCTGTGCTAATGCTAATGCGAGGATAATAAAATTGCGTATCTACAAAACATTTCAAAGTTTTACGGGGTGTGGTTTGCTTCGCCCAGCCAATCAGAACTGGGGCACTTTCCCCCAGGAAAGTACCTGCGCTCAGCAGGCACTAAAAAAGGGGGTAAAAGTTCCCGGTACTATTTTTGGTGTGAACGCCACATAAGAGGCACTAACGGAACTAAACGCGAAAAGTACCGGGAAAAGTACTCCGGCGTGAACGCAGCTAATGAAGATGAAAAGGCGAAACATGAAGAAGTCACATGCAGGTACCTCGGAGTTATATTTCAAATATATAAACTGGCTGTGATGACAAACTTACCCTCACTGATTAGATCTGATTGAGACAACTTAGATAACTGAGCCACACGAAGGGAAGGACCCTTCAGACTGAATCAGTAGCTAATAAAGCAATGCATTTCTGCTCTAATTGCTGTCTCTTTCTTCAGCTGTTGGATAACGCTGATGCAGAGGAATAAGGAGATGACTAAAGAGGCTCCATGTTCCTGCTTGAGGTATGCAAGGAGATTTGTCTGCCATCATTTCATACATTCCTGATCTATGATGAATTAAAACAAGAGGACTGTTGGATGAAACTCGCGGATATGGGACTGAGATCAGATCTTAAATAATGACCTCAGAACAAGTGTTTGAATTTCACTAAATGTACTTTCTTTGTATTCTCAGGTGCAGTGCGTTGAAGGCAGCAGGAAGATGGTGAAGGAGGATGTAGCGACTGGACAAAGTGCTATATGAGTACAGTCTGAGTTCTCTGTGAAGGATTTCTTACAAACTGACCAGCTGAATGTTTTCTCTCCGAAAAAATTGTTGAAATAAACATCTTACATGGAAATGTTTTGAGAATCCCTTTATTGATATTCTTGTATTTACACATGTGAAGGACATTTGGAGACTCGTTTAATGCACTGCAAACAGCTGATAAACCTATTTACAGTAAGGCCCAGGTGAGAGTTGTACTGGCGCTGCATGTCGTTCCTGAGTCAGTTTGGCAGCTTTCTCAGTAAAGAAGTTAATCTGAGGAACATGCATCCCAGCAGCTGAAGAGTCCTTGCTGTCGGGAGAACTAGAGGGTTGAAGTCAGCCGCCACTCTTCTTCGAGTCCGTAGCAATCTGCCAGTATCGGGCACAGGCCACAGCTGATGGGGTAGGTTCTGCCAGGTCTTCTGGACTGCACCTGGGGGCATCGGCACATTCCAGTAGGTGGGACATTGTCTGCACTGATCCATAGTTGCTGTGTCTTCTGTGGTGTATTTCCACACTTTTCATCAGTGCTTAAACTGTAACCCTCCAATTCTTAGTTCCACAAGTTCAAGGTCACCTATTATGCAAAAAAACACTTGCTCATGTCTCTTCTACATCAACATGTGTGCCCTCTGTGTAAAGAGATTCTGAAAGTTTCATGAACAAAGGTTCTCTTTGTCCTGATTCATTTATATAAACTTTATGATGTCATAACGATTTTTTTGGCTTGTGTAACCATTAGTATGGTTGGGTACCGAAATCCGGTTCCAATATTTCGATTCCATCGTTTAGAAATGTTGAATCGATAAGCAGAACCGAAACTAAGGAAATAGGCGCATTCACACTGCGGTACTTTTCCCACAAAGGTTCATGCGAACTTAGTTCATGAGAACTCTTTTATCGCGTTCACACCAAAAAGAGCCGGTACTAAAATTAGTTCATGAGAACCTTTTTACCCCCTCGAAAGTCCTGCTAGAGAGCAGGGACTTTCGAGCGGCTCTTTTGTGAGAAAAGAGCTATATTTCTGATTGGCTGGGCGGATTGCAAACCACGCCCCGTAAAACTTCCAAAAAGTTTTTGTGAAGCCGCCATTTTATTATCCCTCGCATTAGCATTAGCATTAGCATGTGTTGCAGGAAGTCCCCACGGAGAATACTTTGCTGTAGTACATCTATACATCGATACAACATTACTTGTTGATAGAAATCAACACGTAATGAAATAAGACCCGATGATGATTGAGGTGTGTGGGCTGTCTTTCATTTTGACCACACAGAACAATGGGGGCTATCCACCCTTATCCACAATGTAAAGTAACTCACAGCCTCTTCCCTCTTCTCTCTGTGAGGAGCAGCAGGTTCAGCTTTCAGAACAAAGTAACAAAAGACTAAAATGGCATTCATTTTTTTAAATATGTCGTAATAGATGTATTTATTGTTCTTCTCAAGAGAGTACCAGAATGGTATTTTATGTTAGTATTTCAAAAAAATCTCTTGGGGGAGAATCCCCCCAGACCTTCCTGCAGGGGTTGGGTTTTCAGCATGTCAACTCTTTCACTGTGGGGAAGTTGCAGGATTGGCTCCAAGACAAATGTGCCTTTTTATTTCATACAGTTCAATTTGGATTGAGACAGGAAATAATCTAAACCTCACGCGTGGCGTTTCACTGTCAAGGGAATACTGACATGAGCCCCACCACTGTATGGGTTAGCCCTACCATAGATTACCCAACAAAAATACTCTCTGGCAAGTGCCGACCCGTATTGCACATGCGCAGATCTAAGAAAAAAGTAAAAGTCTGCTGCTTATTGTTCTACTAGGCCAAAATAGAGTGTGTTAATTAATATGTTTGGCAGTTTGGAGTAAATCTGTAGATTTGTTTGTGTGTGTGTTTCATGTATAGGCCTCTCACGATAATTAATTTTGTTGGATACATTTTCCAGGAAATTATTGCAATAAACGATAATATTGTCGGCACCGTTGATGACCATTTTAGACCCTGACATAATGATAATATATAATAATAATTCAAGTACATCCTTTCAAACTGCTAGTCAATCCTCATGTAAATGGTAATGTATCGAGTTCATTTTTATTTATCATACGATACGTCAATTAATTGCTTATCGCGACAGGGACACAATAAAACAGTGGAAACAAACATGTGTTTGACTTTCAATAGTGAATGAAACTTTGTGCCCTTTATAGTCTGTGTCCAATATTGTGTATTTGTATATATTGTATATATCCTATATATATGCTAATGTCCGCTGCTGACACGATAGCAGTCATTTAGTGTGCATATGTGTAATTATACCCATGATATCAAAATCTCACTCCAGCCAGGTACCCAAAGTTGGCAACCCTGCTAATCCTCCCCCAGGGACTTTTTCCGGTGTGAACGCGATCTGTACTTAGTTCATGTGAACTAAAGAGTTCGTTGCATGAACCTTTGTGGGAAAAGTACTGCGTGTGAATGCGCCTATTGCGCCTAATGCATCTCGCCGCTTCTTTACTGTTAGACGGGGCGGGGCGTGTAACGAGCACAGTGGCAGGTTTGGGAAGCAAAACCAGGTACAGAGTAAGAACAAATAACAATTGTCCAGTACCCGGATTTATAAGAGTTGTGAGGACCGGATGACCGCAGCTCTCTCTCTGCTCCGGATCAGCTGATTGCTGCACTGGCAGCTCAGTCTCTCTCTATCTCTCAGTCTCTTTTTACACACTGCGGCTCCGCTTCCCGTTTAACAGCCTCATCTTTGTCAACCTTTCTTATGTTCTTTCTCCAACACTTAATGAAGGTTATTAAGCGTTGTAGCTCCTATACTGTTAATATTGACCGCCATTTCCTTTATGAAGTGAAGCAGCCTCCCTGTCTGTCCTCGCGCTGTCCTCAATCCCCGGACTGCGAGACAGACTCGGAGGAGCACAGGGATGTCAGTATTGTTTATGAAGCAGGGTATAGAAGTACATTATTTAAATGAAATACAATTTATGTACTTTTCCAAACATCATTTTTGGGTTATGGGATGCTGCAATGATCTGTTTGGTGTTTGGAGCCAAACACTTCAGAGACATGTTTTGTATATATCTGAGACCTTTAATATATTGATTAAAAACAGTAGAATAGGAGACCTTTAAATACTCAGAACAAGCACAACTGAGGGCTTGTTTTCAATTCATGGTTGTCCAGGGATCATGTATAGCTTGAATATCAAACTGAAGCACAGGTAACCTGTTTCAGATGTCTGCTGTACTTTACCTCAGTGCAATGCCAAATTGTATTTAATACAGTAAGTCTTCAAGTTTTCAGCACGTGCAATGAAGGCTTGACAAAACTCCAAATACTTCCAACTTATCAAAATGACTCATCCAAAAACAAAGTACCTTTCCTAACACTGATGTACAGTCTAGACCCAGCGCTAGGTGAGGGCTTGGTACACTTGGTTCATATTCATGTCACATTTAATTTGAGGATGTGAGATTTAAAAAGGTTGCTTTTATTCATTGCATCAGGAAATGTCCACCTTTCAACTCCATTTATTCTCATTTAATCTCACGGTGGGCAGCTGCAAACTGAGGAACAAGTGACCAATGTTCGGTCAGAAGTCATGTGGTGTTGCAACCCAGTCTCACGGCATTTCGTGCTATAGTCACGAAATATAATCTATGATTCGTGTTCACCAACACGATTTCCCGTTTTTTTTCGTGTCACACAGAACGATTTAAAAAGCAATGTAAATAATAACAAATTAGAAGGAAGAAAATACAGATTTCAGTATTCTGACACAGAACTATTTTAGAAGCAATGTATTTCTATTGGTAGAAGTTTCGTGCCTGCACCAAATAATAACAAATTAGATATTTCAGTATTCTGAGGCTCTGAGCCCCATTTCTTTTCCTCACGGATGGAAAAAAACGTCCGACATTATACAATTTAAAATAAAAAACAATCGGCTTGATATTGAGTAAGAATGTTTTTATTAACCCCACAGCTTCCGGTCTTCCAAGACGTGTGCAGGCACGAACATACCAATAGAAATACATTGTTTTAAAATCGTTCTGTGTGACACGAAAAAAATGGGAAAATGGTGTTGGTGAACACGAATCAATAGATTACATTTCGTGACTATAACACGAAATGCCGTGAGACTGCGTTGAGTTTTGACCAAATATACTAATGTAAACTCTACATCCATTCTTGCATAAGAGCCGTGTGTGCACCTCCTATAGCTTCAGGGCTTATACGTTTACCTCAGGGTTTAATTCAAGACATTTCAAATACCAACATTTGCGGTATAATTCAGTTATTTTTATACATCAGGTGCACATGTCCTCATAGTAAAGAATATCGCCCATCACTTTGTGTCATTCTTCAATGTGCCTAGCTGCAAAACTGTCAAACTGAAGGAGGTGAGGTTTGAAAACGTTGATAT
>CADEHL010000830.1:1006900-1051900 GCA_902827135.1 Harpagifer antarcticus
GTAGTAGTAGTAGTAGTAGATAGTATTGTACCGTGGTGATAGCCGGCAGCCCTTCACTAAATACCCGGCAGTAAGTAGTAGTAGTAGTAGTAGCAGTAGTAGTAGATAGTATTGTACCGTGGTGATAGCCGACAGCCCTTCACTGAATACCCGGCAGTAGGTAGTAGTAGTAGTAGTAGTAGTAGTAGTAGTAGTAGTAGTAGTAGCAGTAGTAGTAGATAGTATTGTACCGTGGTGATAGCCGGCAGCCCTTCACTAAATACCCCGGCAGTAGTAGTAGTAGTAGTAGCAGTAGTAGTAGATAGTATTGTACCGTGGTGATAGCCGGCAGCCCTTCACTAAATACCCCGGCAGTAGTAGTAGTAGTAGTAGCAGTAGTAGTAGATAGTATTGTACCGTGGTGATAGCCGGCAGCCCTTCACTAAATACCCCGGCAGTAGTAGTAGTAGTAGTAGTAGTAGTAGTAGTAGTAGTAGTAGATAGTATTGTACCGTGGTGATAGCCGGCAGCCCTTCACTAAATACCCCGGCAGTAATAGTAATAGTAGTAGTAATAGTAGTAGTAGTAGTAGTAGTAATAGTAGTAGTAGTAGTAGTAGATAGTATTGTACCGTGGTGATAGCCGGCAGCCCTTCACTAAATACCCCGGCAGTAATAGTAGTAGTAGTAGTAGTAGTAGTAGTAGCAGCAGTAGTAGAAGTAGTAGATAGTATTGTACCGTGGTGATAGCCGGCAGCCCTTCACTAAATACCCGGCAGTAATAGTAGTAGTAGTAATAATAGTAGTAGCCGTAGTAGGTAGTATTTATTGTGTGTACCGTGGTGATAGCTGGCAGCCCTTCACTAAATACCCCGGCAGCTTCCCGGCGGCAGCCAGCAGCAGACCCAGGTACGGGGGGGAGGGCTTGATGGGGCGGGAGGTGAACTCTGGGTGGTACTGAACCCCCACGAAGTACGGATGATCTGAAAACAGAAACACAGTCCAGTCAAAAACACCATCAGTATACAAACCGAGTGGTGACAGGTCGAGTCCTAAAACCCTGACATGACTTAGCTTTAACCACCTCCTGTCCCCTAGTCTGGAAGTCAATGGTTTTCTGAATGTGTTTTTGGTTGTTATCCTTTCATAAGGTCTGTAACACAAGCTGAAGAGATTAACGTTTTGTTTCTCAAACAGAAATCCCATTGAATCAGGGAGATGCTGCCTTCAGGGAACATCGCAGAAACGACATCCCCGCACCACTCAGTCAAATGCAAAAATCGTGCAGCCCTACTTTAAAACCCTGAGACATTCTATTTTAGTTCCTTCCTCTCACCGTCGAGCTCGATGACCTCCATCCTTTCTCCCTCCACGTCCTGACCCACGAAGCGGAAACCTTTCTCCTCAAAGTGGCTCTTCAGCTCCGGGTTCACCTGCACGGGACAACAACGTAATGAAATACAAACTGGGATCTGTTTTAAATAACCTCTGATACACGGCATATATGTGACCCGTTCCATCGAAGTCTGTCGGATGCAAAGCTAGGAATCTCCTCTTCCTACAGCGTATATAACTCAAAATGTGTCTTCGGGTCAATGTGACTGATTTCGATGGAGCAGGTCACATATGTATTTTGTCGTATTGCGTCACTTCAGTGAAGGATCTAAGTGTTGTTAAACTCTGCAGGTGAACGCACCTCAAAGCGGTGTCTGTGCCTCTCGCCACATATTCTGCGTCTCCGTAGAGTTTTCCTGGAACACAGAGAGGCTGTTAGCAGCAGGTAAACAACAACAAATTAGGTATCGGTATAAAGCGTCTCTCACGCAGCACGCTGTTGTTGGTCATGAAGATGGTGCGTCTCTTCCCGAGCCGCATGGTGCCGCCCATCTGACCCGGGTTGTGTTCGGGCATGTCGATCACCTGCAGGGGTCACAAGGATAATCTGAATCTAATGCACTCTCCAGGTAAAAACAAAACCTATATCACTCCTGAATTTAACGACGGACTCACCACAGGATGCTTTGTGTCGGGGTTGAATTCAGTGGAGTTGGCGTCTAAGGAGAAAGCAGAAGTCCGTTTTTTAACATAGCAATGAATGATAAGATAAGGGTAAGTATTAATGACCGTCGACATATTTCTTTCCCGATTTATAAAGCAGTTTGAAAATGCTAATTATTCTAAAGCGTAACGGCCCGTCCACACTACAGCTTCAAAAAAGCTTGGAGCTCGGCGTGTCTGAAGCTCGACCAACAACCAATCACATGAAATCCTGCCCCTGACACAAAGCAGCGGTTTGATTGGCTAGAGCTTGTACTGGCATATGATTTGATTGGCTGACGCTTCCACCGAAAGCTTCAAAAGTTGAACATTGCTCAACTTTTGCAGCCTGAAACGCCAGGAAAGCTCCGCTCTGCTTCCCACAATGCAGTTCGGCGAAAAGTGATGTCACCCCATTCAAAGTGAACGGGCAGAAGCGTTGGAAACCGTTTTTGAAGCTGTCGAATGAATGGGACGGGCCGTAAGTGTCTTCATATTGTTTAAATAAATGCCCCACTACGCCATCTAGTGTTCAAAATATAACATAAGCATTGTAACGGGTGCAACACTGAGTGATTTCGTTTTCTAGCTTTTAAGGATCCTTGTATATTTCAATTTGGTAGCCTGCCAGTAAACCCAAAGCAGAAGAAGAAGTGCCGTCAGCGGCTTCATTTGCCTAATCCCAGGGTTGCCAACTCTCACGCATCTGGCGTGTGCACACGCTTTCACTCTCAATCTCACGCTCTCACGCTGCCCAAACTATTCTCACGCCAAAAACAAAATACCGAAGACTAGAAACGGTTTTGAAAACTTTGTCAGGTAGTGATCGTCTTCTCAATAGAACATCTTTGATACTTCTGGCCAATCAGAATCAAGATAACGGCGTGGTGTTGTTGCAGGAAGTCCCCACGGAGAATACTTTTGCTGTAGTACATCTCTATACATCGATACAACATTACTTGTTGATAGAAATCAACACGTAATGAAATAAGACCGATGATGATTGATAGGTGTGTGGGGCTTGTCTTTCATTTTGACACGCAGAACAATGGGGGCTATCCACCCTTATCCACAATGTAAAGTAACTCACAGCCTCTTCCCTCTTCTCTCTGTGAGGAGCAGCAGGTTCAGCTTTCAGAACAAAGTAACAAAAGACTAAAATGGCATTCATTTTTTTTAAATATGTCGTAATAGATGTATTTATTGTTCTTCTCAAGAGAGTACCAGAATGTGTATTTTATGTTAGTATTTCAAAAATCTCTTGGGGGAGAATCCCCCCAGACCTTCCTGCAGGGGTTGGGTTTTCAGCATGTCAACTCTTTCACTTGTGGGGAAGTTGCAGGATTGGCTCCAAGACAAATGTGCCTTTTTATTTCATACAGTTCAATTTGGATTGAGACAGGGAAATAATCTAAACCTCACGCGTGGCGTTTCACTGTCAAGGGGAATACTGACATGAGCCCCACCACTGTATGGGTTAGCCCTACCATAGATTACCCAACAAAAATACTCTCTGGCAAGTGCCGACCCGTATTGCACATGCGCAGATCTAAGAAAAAAGTAAAAGTCTGCTGCTTATTGTTCTACTAGGCCAAAATAGAGTGTGTTAATTAATATGTTTGGCAGTTTGGAGTAAATCTGTAGATTTGTTTGTGTGTGTGTTTCATGTATAGGCCTCTCACGATAATTAATTTTGTTGGATACATTTTCCAGGAAATTATTGCAATAAACGATAATATTGTCGGCACCGTTGTATGACCATTTTAGACCCCTGACATAATGATAATATATAATAATAATTCAACTACATCCTTTCAAACTGCTAGTCACATCCTCATGTAAATGGTAATGTATCGAGTTCATTTTTATTTATCATACGATAAGTCAATTCATTGCTTATCGCGACATGCACACAATAAAACAGTGGAAACAAACATGTGTTTGACTTTCAATAGTGAATGAAACTTTGTGCCCTTTATAGTCTGTGTCCAATATTGTGTATTTGTATATATATCCTATATATGCTAATGTCCCGCTGCTGACACGATAGCAGTCATTTAGTGTGCATATGTGTAATTATACCCATGATATCAAAATCTCACTCCAGCCAGGTACCCAAAGTTGGCAACCCTGCTAATCCTCCCCCAGGGACTTTTTCCGGTGTGAACGCGATCTGTACTTAGTTCATGTGAACTAAAGAGTTCGCATGAACCTTTGTGGGAAAAGTACTGCGGTGTGAATGCGCCTATTGCGCCTAATGCATCTCGCCGCTTTCTTTACTGTTAGACGGGGCGGGGCGGTGTAACGAGCACAGTGGCAGGTTTGGGAAGCAAAACCAGGTACAGAGTAAGAACAAATAACAATTGTCCAGTACCGGATTTATAAGAGTTGTGAGGACCGGATGACCGCAGCTCTTCTCTCTGCTCCGGATCAGCTGATTGCTGCATGTGCAGCTCAGTCTCTCTCTATCTCTCAGTCTCTTTTTACACACTGCGGCTCCGCTTCCCGTTTAACAGCCTCATCTTTGTCAACCTTTCTTATGTTCTTTCTCCAACACTTAATGAATGTTATTAAGCGTTGTAGCTCCTATACTGTTAATATTGACCGCCATTTCCTTTATGAAGTGAAGCAGCCTCCCTGTCTGTCCTCGCGCTGTCCTCACATCCCCGGACTGCGAGACAGACTCGGAGGAGCACAGGGATGTCAGTATTGTTTATGAAGCAGGGTATAGAAAGTACATTATTTAAATGAAAATACAATTTATGTACTTTTCCAACATCATTTTTGGGTTATGGGATGCTGCAATGATCTGTTTGGTGTTTGGAGCCAAACACTTCAGAGACATGTTTTGTATATATCTGAGACCTTTAATATATTGATTAAAAACAGTAGAATAGGAGACCTTTAAATACTTTCAGAAACAGCACATACTGAGGGCTTGTTTTCAATTCATGGTTGTCCAGGGATCATGATAGCTTTGAATATCAAACTGAAGCACAGGTAACCTGTTTCAGATGTCTGCTGCTACTTACCTCAGTGTGCAATGCCAAATTGTATTTAATACAGTAAAGTCTTCAGTTTCAGCACGTGCAATGAAGGCTTGACAAAACTCCAAATACTTCCAACTTATCAAAATGACTCATCCAAAAACAAAGTACCTTTCCTAACACTGATGTACAGTCTAGACCCAGCAGCTAGGTGAGGGCTTGTACACTTGGTTCATATTCATGTCACATTTAATTGAGGATGTGAGATTTAAAAAGGTTGCTTTTATTCATTGCATCAGGAAATGTCCACCTTTCAACTCCATTTTATTCTCATTTATCTCACGGTGGCAGCTGCAAACTGAGGAACAAGTGACCAATGTTTCGGTCAGAAGTCATGTGGTGTTGCAACCCAGTCTCACGGCATTTCGTGCTATAGTCACGAAATATAATCTATTGATTCGTGTTCACCAACACGATTTCCCCGTTTTTTTTCGTGTCACACAGAACGATTTAAAAAGCAATGTAAATAATAACAAATTAGAAGGAAGAGAGAAAATACAGATTCAGTATTCTGACACAGAACTATTTTAGAAGCAATGTATTTCTATTGGTAGAATGTTTCGTGCCTGCACCAAATAATAACAAATTAGATATTTCAGTATTCTGAGGCTCTGAGCCCCATTTCTTTTCCTCACGGATGGAAAAAAACGTCCGACATTATACAATTTAAAATAAAAAACAATCGTGGCTTGATATTGAGTAAGAATGTTTTTATTAACCCCACAGCTTCCGGTCTTCCAAGACGTGGTGCAGGCACGCAACATACCAATAGAAATCATTGTTTAAAATCGTTCTGTGTGACACGAAAAAAATGGGAAAATGGTGTTGGTGAACACGAATCAATAGATTACATTTCGTGACTATAACACGAAATGCCGTGAGACGCGTGAGTATTTGACCAAATATACTAAATGTAAACTCACATCCATTCTTGCATAAGAGCCGTGTGCACCTCCTATAGCTTCAGGGCTTATACGTTTACCTCAGGGTTAATTCAAGACATTTCACAAATACCAACATTTGCGGTATAATTCAGTATTTTTATTACATCAGGTGCACATGTCCTCATAGTAAAGACATATCGCCCATCACTTTGTCATTCTTCAATGTGCCTAGCTGCAAAACTGTCAAACTGAAGGAGGTGAGGTTTGAAAACGTTGATATGAAAGAAAAAACTGTAACAGGCGTGAGAAACCATTTTTGGTGTCATTTGTCCAACTGAAGATAAAGTGTGCTTCAGTTTGTTCAAACTGAAAATGTAGTTTCCTCAAACCATCTAAGACACTTGCATCTGAAACACTAACATTTTATTTTGCACCTCAAAGTCATTCATTAGAGAGTGAAGGCATTTTGAGTTCTGAGATCTCTGAGTCTGGACTGCTGCTGCTGCTGCGGTCGCTGTACGTGGTGTCGCTGCAGGAAACACAAACAACAGGTATTAATCACCTGATCAGAATTAATTATCCACAAACTCCAAAAACAAAATACCCATTTGGAATATTGAGTTTTAAAGCTTACAGAAAAAAAGAGCCCACCAGTATATTACTGGTACGATTTTAAACATATCTTGTTATGGAAATAATGTCTTTCTCCATGAGGCTTCAGGAGAATACAATTAAGGGAAACTTGGAAAAAAATGGAAGTGATATATTTCCCAAAGAGGATCCTCCTTTCCTTAAATATGCTTTAGTATATTATGTATAGTATGCCGGCTTGCCCTTCACTGAATACCCCTGCAACAATAGCAGTAGTAGCATTAGTAGTAGTATTTATAGTATTGTACCGTGGTGATAGCCGACAGCCCTTCACTAAATACCCCGGCAGTAGTAGTAGTAGTAGCAGTAGTAGATAGTATTGTACCGGGGTGATAGCCGACAGCCCTTCACTAAATACCCCGGCAGTAGTAGTAGTAGTAGCAGTAGTAGATAGTATTGTACCGGGGTGATAGCCGACAGCCCTTCACTAAATACCCCAGCAGTAATAGTAGTAGTAGCAGTAGTAGATAGTATTGTACCGTGGTGATAGCCGACAGCCCTTCACTGAATACCCTGGCAGTAGTAGTAGTAGTAGTAGTAGTAGTAGTAGTAGTAGTAGTAGATAGTATTGTACCGTGGTGATAGCCGAAGCCCTTCACTGAATACCCTGGCAGTAGTAGTAGTGGTAGGTAGTAAATAGTAGTAGTAGTAGATAGTATTGTACCGTGGTGATAGCCGACAGCCCTTCACTAAATACCCGGCAGTAGTAGTAGTAGTAGTAGTAGTAGATAGTATTGTACCGTGGTGATAGCCGACAGCCCTTCACTAAATACCCGGCAGTAGTAGTAGTAGTAGTAGTAGTAGTAGCAGTAGTAGTAGATAGTATTGTACCGTGGTGATAGCCGGCAGCCCTTCACTAAATACCCCGGCAGTAGTAGTAGTAGTAGTAGTAGTAGTAGATAGTATTGTACCGTGGTGATAGCCGACAGCCCTTCACTGAATACCCGGCAGTAGTAGTAGTAGTAGTAGTAGTAGTAGTAGTAGTAGTAGTAGTAGTAGCAGTAGTAATAGATAGTATTGTACCGTGGTGATAGCCGGCAGCCCTTCACTAAATACCCCGGCAGTAGTAGTAGTAGTAGTAGTAGTAGTAGATAGTATTGTACCGTGGTGATAGCCGACAGCCCTTCACTGAATACCCCGGCAGTAGTAGTAGTAGTAGTAGTAGTAGTAGTAGTAGTAGTAGTAGAGTAGTGTAGTAGATAGTATTGTACCGTGGTGATAGCCGGCAGCCCTTCACTAAATACCCCGGCAGTTAGTAGTATAGTAGTAGTAGTAATACTTATAGTAGTAGTAGTAATAGTAGTAGTAGTAGTAGTAGATAGTATTGTACCGTGGTGATAGCCGACAGCCCTTCACTAAATACCCCGGCAGTAGTAGTAGTAGTAGTAGTAGTAGCAGTAGTAGTAGATAGTATTGTACCGTGGTGATAGCCGGCAGCCCTTCACTAAATACCCCGGCAGTAGTAGTAGTAGTAGTAGTAGATAGTATTGTACCGTGGTGATAGCCGGCAGCCCTTCACTAAATACCCGGCAGTAGTAGTAGTAGTAGTAGTAGTAGTAGATAGTATTGTACCGTGGTGATAGCCGACAGCCCTTCACTGAATACCCCGGCAGTAGTAGTAGTAGTAGTAGTAGTAGTAGTAGTAGTAGTAGTAGATAGTATTGTACCGTGGTGATAGCCGACAGCCCTTCACTGAATACCCCGGCAGTAGTAGTAGTAGTGTAGTAGTAGTAGTAGTAGTAGTAGTAGTAGTAGTAGTAGTTAGTAGTAGTAGATAGTATTGTACCGTGGTGATAGCCGGCAGCCCTTCACTAAATACCCCGGCAGTAATAGTAATAGTAGCAGTAATAGTAGTAGTAGTAGCAGTAGTAGGAGCAGCAGTAGTAGTAGATAGTATTGTACCGTGGTGATAGCCGGCAGCCCTTCACTAAATACCCGGCAGTAATAGTAGTAGTAGTAGTAATAATAGTAGTAGCCGTAGTAGGTAGTATTTATTGTGTGTACCGTGGTGATAGCTGGCAGCCCTTCATAAATACCCCGGCAGCTTCCCGGCGGCAGCCAGCAGCAGACCCAGGTACGGGGGGAGGGCTTGATGGGGCGGGAGGTGAACTCTGGGTGGTACTGAACCCCCACGAAGTACGGATGATCTGAAAACAGAAACACAGTCCAGTCAAAAACACCATCAGTATACAAACCGAGTGGTGAAGTCGAGTCCTAAAACCCTGACATGACTTAGCTTTAACCACCTCCTGTCCCCTAGTCTGGAAGTCAATGGTTTTCTGAATGTGTTTTTGGTTGTTATCCTTTCATAAGGTCTGTAACACAAGCTGAAGAGATTTAACGTTTTGTTCTCAAACAGAAATCCCATTGAATCAGGGAGATGCTGCCTTCAGGGAACATCGCAGAAACGACATCCCCGCACCACTCAGTCAAATGCAAAAATCGTGCAGCCCTACTTTAAAACCCTGAGACATTCTATTTTAGTTCCTTCCTCTCACCGTCGAGCTCGATGACCTCCATCCTTTCTCCCTCCACGTCCTGACCCACGAAGCGGAAACCTTTCTCCTCAAAGTGGCTCTTCAGCTCCGGGTTCACCTGCACGGGACAACAACGTAATGAAATACAAACTGGGATCTGTTTAAATAACCTCTGATACACGGCACATATATGTGACCCGTTCCATCGAAGTCTGTCGGATGCAAAGCTAGGAATCTCCTCTTTCCTACAGCGATATAACTCAAAATGTGTCTTCGGGTCAATGTGACTGATTTCGATGGAGCAGGTCACATATGTATTTTGTCGTATTGCGTCACTTCAGTAAAGGATCTAAGTGTTGTTAAACTCTGCAGGTGAACGTACCTCAAAGCGGTGTCTGTGCCTCTCGTCCACATATTCTGCGTCTCCGTAGAGTTTTCCTGGAACACGAGAGGCTGTTAGCAGCAGGTAACAACAACAACACATTAGGTATCGGTATAAAGCGTCTCTCACGCAGCACGCTGTTGTTGGTCATGAAGATGGTGCGTCTCTTCCCGAGCCGCATGGTGCCGCCCATCTGACCCGGGTTGTGTTCGGGCATGTCGATCACCTGCAGGGGTCACAAGGATAATCTGAATCTAATGCACTCTCCAGGTAAAAACAAAACCTATATCACTCCTGAATTTAACAACGGACTCACCACAGGATGCTTTGTGTCGGGGTTGAATTCAGTGGAGTTGGCGTCTAAGGAGAAAGCAGAAGTCCGTTTTTTAACATAGCAATGAATGATAAGATAAGGGTAAGTATTAATGACCGTCGACATATTTCTTTCCCGATTTATAAAGCAGTTTGAAAATGCTAATTATTCTAAAGCGTAACGGCCCGTCCACACTACAGCTTCAAAAAAGCTTGGAGCTCGGCGTGTCTGAAGCTCGACCAACAACCAATCACATGAATCTCCCGCCCCTGACACACAAGCAGCGGTTTGATTGGCATATGATTTGATTGGCTGACGCTTCCACCGAAAGCTTCAAAAGTTGAACATTGCTCAACTTTTGCAGCCTGAAACGCCAGGAAAGCTCCGCTCTGCTTCCCACAATGCAGTTCGGCGAAAAGTGATGTCACCATTCAAATGAACGGGCAGAAGCGTTGGAAACCGTTTTTGAAGCTGTCGAAGTGGACGGGCCGTAAGTGTCTTCATATTGTTTAAATAAATGCCCCACTACGCCATCTAGTGTTCAAAATATAACATAAGCATTGTAACGGGTGCAACACTGAGTGATTTCGTTTTCTAGCTTTTAAGGATCCTTGTATATTTCAATTTGGTGTTAAAATAGTATTATTTTTTAACCTTGAATTGCAACTTATTTTCTATTATATTATTTATGTTCACACCTCCAGACACCAAAGCAACTCCTTGTATGTGTAAATGTACCTGGTAATAAACCTGATTCCGACACCATAGCTTGCTCTTCAGTCTCTCTAGATTTCAGTGATTTCGGACAAACCCAAAACGCCACAGCCAAAACAATGAGAACCCCAGGAGAGTTTGATTACCTGCCCAGCCGAGTGTGTTCCTGGCGAACTCACACACAGCTAACTGCATCCCGAGACACACCTGCAGAACCAGAGGTACACGTCAGACATTTTAAAACATCTGTAAGTATAGCAGCAGGTCGGAAAGATATCTTCTCCTGACCTAGGAAGGGTTTCTTCTGTTTCCTCGCCCAGTTGATGGCGTGAATCTTTCCTTCAGTTCCTCTGACCCCGAACCCTCCAGGAACCAGGATCCCACTGAGGATACAGAGGGGTGTTAATACACATTTAAAGGTCCCCTGCTATACTGTTCTTCATCAATATGTTATATGTCTCAGATATATACAGAGCCTGTCTCTGATTGGCTGAAACACCAAACAGATCATTGCAGCATTACCCATAATCCCCTCTGTTTCAGCCCTGTTTCCAAAGTGCTGATTTACTTTACTTTATATGAAAATAAGGAGCCCCTCCCCACGCCCCTCTGAGAGCGATTTGGTTACAAAGAACTCAATGGTGCTCTAGGAGGAGATTCAGGTGATAAGGTGGGGGGGGTTACCTTGGTTGGTGATTGGCTAATGGTTACACAAGACAACACATCGTTATGACATCATAAAGTGGCCAAAATCTGATCAGCTCATTTTCAGACAGGTTTTTATAGAAATGGATCAAAAAGAGAGAAAATCTTTGTTCCTGAAACTTTCAGAGTCTCTTTCCACAGAGGGGACACATGTTGATGGAGAAGAGACATGGAGAAGAGGGGACACATGTTGATGTAGAAGAGACATGAAGAAGAGGGGACACATGTTGATGTGGAAGAGCATGAAGAAGAGGGGACACATGTTGATGTAGAAGAGACATGAAGAAGAGGGGACACATGTTGATGTAGAAGAGACATGAAGAAGAGGGGACACATGTTGATGTAGCAGAGACATGAAGAAGAGGGGACACATGTTGATGTAGAAGAGACATGAAGAAGAGGGGACACATGTTGATGTAGAAGAGACATGAAGAAGAGGGGACACATGTGATGTAGAAGAGACATGAAGAAGAGGGGACACATGTTGATGTAGAAGAGACATGAAGAAGAGGGGACACATGTTGATGTAGAAGAGACATGAAGAAGAGGGGACACATGTTGATATAGAAGAGACATGAAGAAGAGGGGACACATGTTGATGTAGAAGAGACATGAAGAAGAGGGGACACATGTTGATGTAGAAGAGACATGAAGAAGAGGGGACACATGTTGATGTAGAAGAGACATGAAGAAGAGGGGACACATGTTGATGTAGAAGAGACATGAAGAAGAGGGGACACATGTTGATGTAGAAGAGACATGAAGAAGAGGGGACACATGTTGATGTAGAAGAGACATGAAGAAGAGGGGACACATGTTGATGTAGAAGAGACATGAAGAAGAGGGACACATGTTGATGTAGAAGAGACATGAAGAAGAGGGGACACATGTTGATGTAGAAGAGACATGAAGAAGAGGGGACACATGTTGATGTAGAAGAGACATGAAGAAGAGGGGACACATGTTGATGTAGAAGAGACATGAAGAAGAGGGGACACATGTTGATGTAGAAGAGACATGAAGAAGAGGGGACACATGTTGATGTAGAAGAGACATGAAGAAGAGGGGACACATGTTGATGTAGAAGAGACATGAAGAAGAGGGGACACATGTTGATGTAGAAGAGACATGAAGAAGGGGGACACATGTTGATGTAGAAGAGACATGAAGAAGAGGGGACACATGTTGATGTAGAAGAGACATGAAGAAGAGGGGACACATGTTGATGTAGAAGAGACATGAAGAAGAGGGGACACATGTTGATGTAGAAGAGACATGAAGAAGAGGGGACACATGTTGATGTAGAAGAGACATGAGAAGAGGGGACACATGTTGATGTAGAAGAGACATGAAGAAGAGGGGACACATGTTGATGTAGAAGAGACATGAAGAGGGGACACATGTTGATGTAGAAGAGACATGAAGAAGAGGGGACACATGTTGATGTAGAAGAGACATGAAGAAGAGGGGACACATGTTGATGTAGAAGAGACATGAAGAAGAGGGGACACATGTTGATGTAGAAGAGACATGAAGAAGAGGGGACACATGTTGATGTAGAAGAGACATGAAGAAGAGAGGGGACACATGTTGATGTAGAAGAGACATGAAGAAGAGGGGACACATGTTGATGTAGAAGAGACATGAAGAAGAGGGGACACATGTTGATGTAGAAGAGACATGAAGAAGAGGGGACACATGTTGATGTAGAAGAGACATGAAGAAGAGGGGACACATGTTGATGTAGAAGAGACATGAAGAAGAGGGGACACATGTTGATGTAGAAGAGACATGAAGAAGAGGGGACACATGTGATGTAGAAGAGACGTGAAGAAGAGGGGACAATGTTGATGTAGAAGAGATGAAGAAGAGGGGACACATGTTGATGTAGAAGAGACATGAAGAAGAGGGGACACATGTTGATGTAGAAGAGACATGAAGAAGAGGGGACACATGTTGATGTAGAAGAGACATGAAGAAGAGGGGACACATGTTGATGTAGAAGAGACATGAAGAAGAGGGGACACATGTTGATGTAGAAGAGACATGAAGAAGAGGGGACACATGTTGATGTAGAAGAGACATGAAGAAGAGGGGACACATGTTGATGTAGAAGAGACATGAAGAAGAGGGGACACATGTTGATGTAGAAGAGACATGAAGAAGAGGGGACACATGTTGATGTAGAAGAGACATGAAGAAGAGGGGACACATGTTGATGTAGAAGAGACATGAAGAAGAGGGGACACATGTTGATGTAGAAGAGACATGAAGAAGAGGGGACACATGTTGATGTAGAAGAGACATGAAGAAGAGGGGACACATGTTGATGTAGAAGAGACATGAAGAAGAGGGGACACATGTTGATGTAGAAGAGAATGAAGAAGAGGGGACACATGTTGATGTAGAAGAGACGTGAAGAAGAGGGGACACATGTAGATGAAGAAGAGGGGACACATGTTGATGTAGAAGAGACATGAAGAAGAGGGGACACATGTTGATGTAGGAGAGACGTGAAGAAGAGGGGACACATGTTGATGTAGAAGAGATGAAGAAGAGGGACACATGTTGATGTAGAGAGACTGAAGAAGAGGGGACACATGTTGATGTAGAGAGACGAAGGAGAGGGGACACATGTTGATGTAGAAGAGACATGAAGAAGAGGGGACACATGTTGATGTAGAAGAGACGTGAAGAAGAGGGGACACATGTTGATGTAGAAGAGACGTGAAGAAGAGGGGACACATGTTGATGTAGGAGAGACGTGAAGAAGAGGGGACACATGTTGATGTAGAAGAGACCTGAAGAAGAGGATTTTGCATAACATGCGTTATAAATACAGATGCATAAATTGAGCACTGACTCGGCGCTGCAGAGTTTCTGCCAGGCCTCGTGGTATTTCACCGGCTCCTCCTGCAGCGTGGACAGCTCCAGATTGGCTGAGTCGATGTTCTGGGGAGGAAAACACCGTCATGTTATTGGTTGTTAGTTTAGCTTCAACTTGTATGACTTTGACTGTTGAGCTTAATTGTTTTACGTTCATCAGAAGTCTTTAATGCTAACTATTCAACATTTGAAAAGGCGTTGCTAGTAAAGCTATTTCTATTTGATTAAATATAAATTCAAGACATTCTGTTTTAAGATACATAGAAATCTTGTCTACCTTAAATGACAAGTGTTGATTATAAAATGTGCCTTTTCACTGGATGCTTGGTTCACCGTGGGAGTCGAAATGAGGCCTTTGCATGATTGATATTAATAAAGCAGAATCAGACCGAGGCACAGTTTAATTAATGTGTCATTATAATGTTCTCACACTGGAGTTGTTACCTAAATGGTGCGTGGCTTGCTTTACGAAGGGAATAAAAGGTAGACCTTATTGAGAAGTGGTCGTGGTGTTTACCTTGACCTCCAGTTTGTGGCTGATGGCGAGCGCAGAATGTTCCAGAGCTTTGATCACCGAGGCGTACGAGTCGGAGAACTTTGTGTATTTACCAACCAGAGCGATGGAGCAGTGCTCGAGCAGCCGGTCGGACCTGAACACAGAGGGGGGGGGGGGGGGGGCGGGGGGGGTAATAGTACAGAATGGATCATTAAACAAACTGAACTGTTATCAACTCCTATATTCAATTAACTTGCACTATTATCAGTTGTTTTGTGTTGCACTGTTGGAGGAGCCGGTGACCTAAGATTTCCAGTGTCATAAGTACACTGGGGCGACTGTGGCTGCGAGGGAGTGCGGTCGTCTTTCAGCCCGAAGGTTGAGGGTTCGATCCCAGCCCATGCAGTCAACATGTCGATGTATCCTTGGGCAAGATACTTAACCCTGAGTTGCTCCCGATGGCCAACGGTGTGAATGTTAGGTTCTAAGGTACACTGCTCTGTATGAATGGGTGAATGACATGTAGTATGTAAAGCGCTTTGAGGGGTCTTAAAGGCTGGATAAAGCGCTATATAAGTACAGTCCATTTACACTGTGTACAAATTACAATAAAAATCTCCAGTGATTTATTTCCTGTTAGAAGGTATTGTATAATCAGAATAATTGTTAACTACAATATGTGTCGGGACATATTCCTACACTGTTGGTCAACGTAATACATTATTGGGTTTTTGTTAAACTTTTAATAAAAATAAGGTATACTGTCTTTTTTATTTTCTCTTTTCAGAAACAACTATTACATTATTGGTTATTTAATTACATTTTCCATCACGTTTTATTACACTTTCAGGAACACTATACAGTATTTTTTATTATTATTACAATTTCAATAAGGTTAAATATTTTCTTTTGCACTGCCAATAAGGTTAAGTGAAATAATCACATTATGGGGTTTTTAAAATTCAACTTTTGATCAGGTTAATTCAATTTTT
This sequence comes from Harpagifer antarcticus, assembly GCA_902827135.1. Taxonomy (NCBI): domain Eukaryota; kingdom Metazoa; phylum Chordata; class Actinopteri; order Perciformes; family Harpagiferidae; genus Harpagifer; species Harpagifer antarcticus. Next base: position 1,022,463 of record CADEHL010000830.1, read on the forward strand.
CAAGAAATGATTTGATTTCTGCGTGGCTCACCTGTCGGACATCTCTTTCCACTTGGTGAGCATGCGTCGCGGCCGGGTCTCCATCGGCATGTTGAGTCTCCGGGTCAGAAAGCCACAGACGCCCTGCTGCTCCAACAGCAGAGGGACTTTGTAGATGGAGGAGACGTCGTGCACACAGATCACCTGAGGACAGGGAACACGTTCAGAAAGAGTCTGGTCTCCTATTATACTGTTCTTCATCGATATATTACAGGTCTCAGATATATCCGGAACATGTCTCTGATTGACTCTAAATACCAAACAGATCAGGGGGAGGTACCTTGGTTGCTGATTGGCTAATGGTTACACAAGCCAAACCATCGTTATGACATCACAAAGTGGCCAAAATCTGATCAGCTCATTTTCAGGTTTTTATAGAGACATGAAGAAGAGGGGACACATGTTGATGTAGAAGAGACATGAAGAAGAGGGGACACATGTTGATGTAGAAGAGACATGAAGAAGAGGGGACACATGTTGATGTAGAAGAGACATGGAGAAGAGGGGACACATGTTGATGTAGAAGAGACATGGAGAAGAGGGGACACATGTTGATGTAGAAGAGACATGGAGAAGAGGGGACACATGTTGATGTAGAAGAGACATGAAGAAGAGGGGACACATGTTGATGTAGAAGAGACATGAAGAAGAGGGGACACATGTTGATGAAGAAGAGACATGAATTAGAGGGGACGGGATCCAGAGGCTCCATGTTCCTGCTGTGAGGTATGCAAGGAGATTTGTCTGCATCATTTCATACATTCCTGATCTATGATGAATTTAAAACAAGAGGACTGTTGGATGAAACTCGCGGATATGGGACTGAGATCAGATCTTAAATAATGACCTCAGAACAAGTGTTTGAATTTCACTAAATGTACTTTCTTTGTATTCTCAGGTGCAGTGCGTTGAAGGCAGCAGGAAGATGGTGAAGGAGGATGTAGCGACTGGACAAAGTGCTATACGAGTACAGTCTGAGTTCTCTGTGAAGGATTTCTTACAAACTGATCAGCTGAACGATTTCTCTCCAGAACAATTGTTGAAATAAACATCTTACATGGAACAATTTTGAGAATCCCTTTATTGATATTCTTGTATTTACACGTGTGAAGGACATTTAGAGTTTGTGATGAATACGTTGCACAACACTTGTGGTGCAACAAGCATCCAATGCTTAGTTCAACAAGTTAATACATAACATTAAAAATGATAAAATACTTCCAGACACAGCACATTCTGAGGGCTTGATTTAAATGAAAAGTGAATGGGTTATTTTGAAAAATTAGGTTGACATTGTTATTTGTATCTCAATCTCACTATCATGTCTAGCTTAAAGATCAAACTGAAGCACAGGTAACCTGTTTCAGATGTCAGTAATGTGGTCTTTAAATAATACTAAACTTTTAAGTGATGTCCTGCTACTTTGTCACTGCAATGCCAAATGGTTTTAAATACAGTGGCAACCCCATGAATGGTTTCAGGATGCTTTACTGTTGGAATGACACAGGAGTGATGGTAGCGTTAACTTTAGTTCTCCGGACAAACTTTTTTTTTGGACTTCCCACATGGGATGAAATGGGATTCGTCAGATGAAATGACGTTACCCCAGTCCTCAGCTGTCAATACCTGTACCTTTTGCAGAATATCAGTCCCTGGTTTTTCCTGGAGAGAAGGGGCTTCGTTGCTCCCTTCTTGAAACTAGGCCATCCTCCAAAGTCTTCTCCTCACTGTGTGCAGATGCTCTCACACCGGCTGCTATTCCTGATCAAACAGTGCTCTGCTGGTGCTCCGATCCTGCTCCTGATCAACTAGGAGACGGTCCTGGTGCTTGCTGGACTTTCTTGAGCGCCCTGAAGCCTTCTTCACAACAAATGAACCTCCCACTTTTCAGGATTAAGTTCATTTTCATAGCAAAGAGGAATGTTGAAATAAATGCTATTCATCTAATCACTCTTCATAACATGCTGCAGTATATGCACATTGCCACAATAAAAACTGAGACAGCCGACTTTGTGAAAATGTGTATTTGTGTCATTCTCCAAACGTTTGGCCACGGCTGTAGATCTCTAACACATCCTTGTATAAGAGCCGTGTGCAGCTCATAGCTCCAGGGCTTCTACTTTTACCTCGGGGTTTAATTTAAGACATTTCACAAATACCAAAATGTTCGTGCATATATTCAGTTATTTTTATTACATCGGGTGCACATGTCCTCCTCATAGTAAATAAATATCGCTCTACTGCACATCACTTTATTTCTTTAGTCTCATTTATTCTTCAATGTGCCTACAAAACGGTCAAACTGAATTTAATGCAATTTCCAGTTTAAACATCGAACTTCTATCCTTCCTGAAAGTAAACGGACTCACCACAGGATGCTTTGAGTCTGGGTGGAGTTCAGTGGAACTAAGGAGAAAGCGGAAGAAGCCATGAAGCAGTTTTTTATAAAAGCAATGATAAGATAAGGGTAAGTATTAATAACTGTCGACATTGCTTTCCCAATTTATAAGCAGTTGGAAATGCTTATTATTCTCAGGCAAAAGCTCAAGTGTCTTCATATTGTTTAAATAAATGGACTTCATTTCATCAACAAGGCCCAGGACCCCCCACTGACACTGACTGGTATCCACCCCATAATAACATTACATTAATGTACATCATGTGAACAACATCTTTTTTGTAATACTGTGAGCCATGTTCAGGCTAAGCTCTCTGCATTTTGCACACATGTCCTGCACAGCTCTCCACTTTCAGGGTAGATTGCCATATATTCATTGTCCTAAATGTGGTGACTATTGCCACTCCATATCACAGAGGGATTTGCCAAACTGGGGTAAATTAGTTGGACGAGTGTGATCTCCATTGACGACGACGTTTTTTTGCTTTTAATATCATTTTATTTTGTATATTTTGTGCTCAGCGACACGCTCAGAAAACGGTTTGTTCTCCAGTCCCAAATCACACACCTGTACCAGGGACATCAATGATATGCTGTTGCCCCACTGCGCAATCTAGTGTGCAAAATACAACAATTAACAGACAACTGAACCCTCGAGGAACCCACTGAGGACAGAGGAGACAAACAGGTGATGGTAATAATCTTGATAGTTATTGAAAACAGCCTCGTGGTATTTCACCGGCTCCAGATTGGCTGAGTCATGTTCTGGAGGAAAATACCGTCATGTGATTGGCTGTTAGTTTAGCTTCATCCTGTATGACTCTATGTGAGTTTCATTGTTTTTACATTCATCAGATTATATTCTATATAAACGGACAGGACCCTCCCTTCAGTCTCTTTCTGCTTCAAGCCTTCTGAAGGACAAAGAAGAGCATAACCTCCGGTAATGTCACGGTTATCATGTCAGGTCACAGGTCTATGTCTAGGTTTGGGTGTTTTATCACTGTTCTCTATGTCATGTTTTCCTCCTGTCGTTAGTTTCCCTGGTGTCCCTGTGTTTTTCTTCCCTGATCCTGTCTGTCCGTAAGCAAGAACGGTGGCATTGTAGCCTTTTGAAAAGCTCACATAATAAGGGGGACACAGACGTGTTGAAGACCTCTTCTTGTTCAGCAGTGGGATCAAACACATAGTCATATGTGAACGCCTTCTCTGTGCCAACAATCACCTGTGGTTCTCCAGGCACAAACGTGAGACAGCCCTGACATCCCTCGTTGATTTCCTTAGGTACCAACGAGCGGCTTCCCTCTGCAGAACATGGACGCTCCCCTCCACCAATCATAGCAGCAAGCCAAAGCAAAGGAAAAATGTTGTAGTTCCACCTCAAATGGATCATCTGCTGGGTCCATTTCTGGTTGTGCTTTCTGTCACGGTGAGTGAAGGAAGCAGGACCCCAAATGCAGATAACTCTGATAGTCCTTTATTTCAAGGATAATGAAACTTATACATACAAAACAGAACACTCACCGGGGTGAATTCAGTCACCAACAAAAGAAGCACCAACCCTGAACACAGCACGAGACAAGACTAAATACAGGGAGGGATAATTACAAGACAAGAAACAGCCTGGCAGGGAAGAAAACACAGGGACACCAGGGAAACTAACGACAGGAGGGAAACATGACATAGAGAACAGTGAAAACACCCAAACCTAGACATAGACCTGTGACCTGACATGATAACCGTGACAGGTAAGCTTAACATAATCTTATTTAATGTCACAAAAGTGTATATTTACTATATTTAGTTTATAGTAAACTGAAAATAATTGTTATCATGTCAATTACTGGCTGACATGCTGAAACCAACGAGCTAACGTTAGTTTTTAGCTAGTAGCTGTTATCACGTGGTTCAGTTAGCTTAAATGATAGCTATAATGTCATGTTAATGTAGTTGCGTTATACCAACATTGCGCTGCCTTTTTATGCAAGAAACATCTGAAGATATGATGATGCTAGGGTATAATGGCTAAACTTAAGGTTAGCTTAACTGACTTTCTCATCTGTCAATGAAGAAAACAAACTCTCTTCTCAAGGTCTTTTCAACTTTCTCTTAAGGTACTTGTCAATTATCAGTCTCGTGCTGGTATTTAGCCTTAGATGGAGTTTACCACCCAAAATAGGAGCTCTACCTCCTGGGCTCTGCAACCATGGATGTCTGCACAGAAGCAGGTATGTTTTTATCTCTGTCTAGACTAAATAGTATACATCAGGCTCCTATCGAAGCCGTTCAGGCTCTACTGTAGCTTTAGAGCGGTCAACTGGATGCCGAGAAGAAGACTTCCACCGACGGTCGCTGATCAGTTAAATATTAACTGTTTCAGCAACATTTAAGGGGAAGGACATTTGGGACTAAATCATAAGCTTCATGTGTTTTAAAATGTCTTCTGTGCTAATTGCTGTGCTCCATCTTTCTGCAGGTCTGCGAAACATTAAGAAGTGAAATGCAGATACTTTCTGAGTTATATGAATATCAAAGTTGGCCCCAGCTTTAATCTGAAAAGTGGTGAGTTAAAGTGCAATGTGTTCACTGTATATAAATTACTCTGTGACCAATGATGTTTTTACCAAATCTGTCAATCCCCTGAATCTCTGTGTTGATACTTCCGGTCCTGATGGTCCTCCTGAGTATTCCATTCCTCATGGTACCTCCCCCAAAGCTCTGTTGGTCATTCAGCCGAGTGCTCTTTTTCTTCTTCAGGTTGGAGCTTGTCTGATCTCCCATGCCCTGTTCAGGTACTGGGGTACCCCCTCCTCCCTGCTGGAGAATAAAGTGGCTACAGTGATGGCAGGGCGGGGCAGGAACCGAGCAGGATGACCAGAGAGGGCTAAGGTCTCCTCCAGAGTGATCCCTCTCCCCCAATGCACCCCCACCGTCTGAGGTAGAACATCCCGAGTTATATTTCAACTATAAAAGTGGCTGTGATGACAAACTTGCCCTCACTGATTAGATCTGATTGAGACAACTTAGATAACTGAGCCACACTAATGGAAGGACCCTTCAGTTGAAATCAAAGTTAATGCATTGCTGCGCTAACGGCTGTCTCTCTTTCTTCAGGTGTTGGATAACGCTGATGCAGAGAGGAATAAGAAGATGACTAAATCACCTGCAGGTATGTTTTTAAACTACACCTTAAATATTGATTATTTCTGGCTGTGATGACAAACTTGCCCTCACTGATATGATCTGATTGAGACAACTTAGATAACTGAGCCACTTTTTCTAACAACTAAGCCACTTTAAATAAAAGGTGTTTCATTTAAACTCACAGTTTTCTTTATCTTTGTTAAGGTGACCATGGTGGCTGAGCACTAGGCACTGATCCTGATGCTGCCGTGACTTCATGAGGATGTCTCACTTCAAGGTAATTTAAAATATATAAAATGAGCTCTTCGCAGCATGCTATCCTAAGGACCGGTGCTTGTCTGTAGCTCTAGGGTTCTCCAAGTGCATGCCAGATAAATGGTCGGTCTTTGACTGTTCTGGCCTATTATGCCATCAGCAGCCACTCAACTGTCCAACAGATCCTCACGTCATTATGTAGAAATGCTTACTGCGCAACCACAGTTCTTTGAATGCTGTTCTCTTCCTGCAGGCATCAATCTGCCCATGAGATCTAATCCGATGTCCTTGGGATCCAGAGGCTCCATGTTCCTGCTGTGAGGTATGCAAGGAGATTTGTCTGCATCATTTCATACATTCCTGATCTATGATGAATTTAAAACAAGAGGACTGTTGGATGAAACTCGCGGATATGGGACTGAGATCAGATCTTAAATAATGACCTCAGAACAAGTGTTTGAATTTCACTAAATGTACTTTCTTTGTATTCTCAGGTGCAGTGCGTTGAAGGCAGCAGGAAGATGGTGAAGGAGGATGTAGCGACTGGACAAAGTGCTATATGAGTACAGTCTGAGTTCTCTGTGAAGGATTTCTTACAAACTGATCAGCTGAACGATTTCTCTCCAGAACAATTGTTGAAATAAACATCTTACATGGAACAATTTTGAGAATCCCTTTATTGATATTCTTGTATTTACACGTGTGAAGGACATTTAGAGTTTGTGATGAATACGTTGCACAACACTTGTGGTGCAACAAGCATCCAATGCTTAGTTCAACAAGTTAATACATAACATTAAAAATGATAAAATACTTACACAGCACATTCTGAGGGCTTGATTTAAATGAAAAAGTTAATAGGTTATTTTTGAAAAATCAGGTTGAAATTGTTATTTGTATCTCACTATCATGTCTAGCTTAAAGATCAAACTGAAGCACAGTTAACCTGTTTCAGATGTCAGTAATGTGGTCTTTGACTAATACTAAACTTTTAAGTGATGTCCTGCTACTTTGTCACTGCAATGCCAAATGGTTTTAAATACAGTGGCAACCCCATGAATGGTTTCAGGATGCTTTACTGTTGGAATGACACAGGAGTGATGGTAGCGTTAACTTTAGTTCTCCGGACAAACTTTTTTTTTGGACTTCCCACATGGGATGAAATGGGATTCGTCAGATGAAATGACGTTACCCCAGTCCTCAACTGTCCAATCCCTGTACCTTTTGCAGAATATCAGTCTGTCCCTGGTGTTTTTCCTGGAGAGAAGGGGCTTCATTGCTCCCCTTCTTGAAACTAGGCCATCCTCCAAAGTCTTCTCCTCACTGTGTGCAGATGCTCTCACACCGGCTGCTATTCCTGATCAAACAGTGCTCTGCTGGTGCTCCGATCCTGCTCCTGATCAACTAGGAGACGGTCCTGGTGCTTGCTGGATTTCTTGAGCGCCCTGAAGCCTTCTTCACAACAACTGAACCTTTTTCAGGATTAAGTTCATTTTCATAGCAAAGAGGAATGTTGAAATAAATAGCTATTCATCTAATCACTCTTCATAACATGCTACAGTATATGCACATTGCCACCATAAAAACTGAGACAGCCGACTTTGTGAATGTGTATTTGTGTCATTCTCCAAACGTTTGGCCACGGCTGTAGATCTCTAACACATCCTTGTATAAGAGCCGTGTGCAGCTCATAGCTCCAGGGCTTCTACTTTTACCTTGGGGTTTAATTTAAGACATTTCACAAATACCAAAATGTTCGTGCATAATTCAGTTATTTTTATTACATCGGTTTGCACATGTCCTCCTCATAGTAAATAAATATCGCTCTACTGCACATCACTTTATTTCCTTAGTCTCATTTATTCTTCAATGTGCCTACAAAACGGTCAAACTGAATTTAATGCAATTTCCAGGTAAACATAGAACTTCTATCCTTCCTGAAAGTAAAACGGACTCACCACAGGATGCTTTGAGTCTGGGGTGGAGTTCAGTGGAACTAAGGAGAAAGCAGAAGAAGCCATGAAAGCAGTTTTTTATAAAAGCAATGATAAGATAAGGGTAAGTATTAATAACTGTCGACATATTGCTTTCCCAATTTATAAAGCAGTTTGGAAATGCTTATTCTAAGGCAAAAGCTCAAGTGTCTTCATATTGTTTAAATAAATGGACTTCATTTCATCAACAAGGCCCAGGACCCCCCACTGACACTGACTGGTATCCACCCCATAATAACATTACATTAATGCACATCATGTGAACAACATCTTTTTTTTAATACTGTGAGCCATGTTCAGGCTAAGCTCTCTGCATTTTGCACACATGTCTGCACAGCTCTCCACTTTCAGGGTAGATTGCCATATATTCATTGTCCTAAATGTGGTGACTATTGCCACTCCATATCACAGAGGGATTTGCCAAACTGGGTAAATTAGTTGGACGAGTGTGATTTCCATTGACGACGACGTTTTTTGCTTTTAATACCATTTTATTTTGTATATTTTGTGCTCAGCGACACGCTCAGAAAACGGTTTGTTCTCCAGTCCCAAATCACACACCTGTACCAGGGATATGGTGTTGCCCCACTGCGCCATCTAGTGTGCAAAATACAACAATTAACAGACAACTGAACCCTCGAGGAACCCACTGAGGACAGAGGAGACAAACAGGTGATGGTAATAATCTTGATAGTTATTGAAAACAGCCTCGTGGTATTTCACCGGCTCCAGATTGGCTGAGTCATGTTCTGGAGGAAAATACCGTCATGTGATTGGCTGTTAGTTTAGCTTCAACCTGTATGACTCTATATGTTGAGTTTCATTGTTTTTACATTCATCAGATTATATTCTATATAAACGGACAGGACCCTCCCTTCAGTCTCTTTCTGCTTCAAGCCTTCTGAAGGACAAAGAAGAGCATAACCTCCGGTAATGTCACGGTTATCATGTCAGGTCACAGGTCTATGTCTAGGTTTGGGTGTTTTCACTGTTCTCTATGTCATGTTTTCCTCCTGTCGTTAGTTTCCCTGGTGTCCCTGTGTTTTCTTCCCTGATCCTGTCTGTCCGTAAGCAAGAACGGTGGCATTGTAGCCTTTGAAAAGCTCACATAATAAGGGGGACACAGACGTGTTGAAGACCTCTTCTTGTTCAGCAGTGGGATCAAACACATAGTCATATGTGAACGCCTTCTCTGTGCCAACAATCACCTGTGGTTCTCCAGGCACAAACGTGAGACAGCCCTGACATCCCTCGTTGATTTCCTTAGGTACCAACGAGCGGCTTCCCTCTGCAGAACACTGGACGCTCCCCTCCACCAATCATAGCAGCAAGCCAAAGCAAAGGAAAAATGTTGTAGTTCCACCTCAAATGGATCATCTGCTGGGTCCATTTCTGGTTGGTGCTTTCTGTCACGGTTGAGTGAAGGAAGCAGGACCCAAATGCAGATAACTCTGATAGTCCTTTATTTCAAGGATAATGAAACTTATACATACAAAACAGAACACTCACCGGGGTGAATTCAGTCACCAACAAAAGAAGCACCAACCCTGAACACAGCACGAGACAAGACTAAATACAGGGAGGGATAATTACAAGACAAGAAACAGCCGGGCAGGGAAGAAAACACAGGGACACCAGGGAAACTAACGACAGGAGGAAAACATGACATAGAGAACAGTGAAAACACCCAAACCTAGACATAGACCTGTGACCTGACATGATAACCGTGACAGGTAAGCTTAACATAATCTTATTTAATGTCACAAAAGTGTATATTTACTATATTTAGTTTATAGTAAACTGAAAATAATTATTTTATCATGTCAATTACTGGCTGACATGCTGAAACCAACGAGCTAACGTTAGTTTTTAGCTAGTAGCTGTTATCACGTGGTTCAGTTAGCTTAAATGAATAGCTATAATGTCATGTTAATGTAGTTGCGTTATACCAAACATTGCGCTGCCTTATTATGCAAGAAACATCTGAAGATATGATGATGCTAGGGTATAATGGCTAAACTTAAGGTTAGCTTAACGCGATCACATGAGAACCACGTGTCAATGTAATTTATGTTTCATATACTTTCTGCATTTTGATTTTCTGCAGCAATTCAACTACACACTGGCTTGACTTAAAACATAAATTACATTTATGTAGCTCGTGCATTGTGTCCTTTTGACAAAAGATGCTTTACCTTTTGAAATAATTAAATGAGCAAAAACCTCGTTTAGTAATAGAATGCTCTTAAATCTGGCTTTTTGTTTTGCACATAAGCCACTATGATGTGCTACAATGCACTCTAGTATTCTGACTATTACCCTTTACAGTCATCTGTCTTGCTACAGGTTGAACCTGAGATAGGAGCTCTACCTCCTGGGCTCTGCGGTGTGGTGCTCGTTTAAAATGCTCGGGTTGCTGACACCGCCACCTGGGGGAGTTTCGCCCCCAGGAAATGACTAAAACTAAAGTTATCCAACTTAATAAAAGGCAATCAGGTTTGTTTGAACACCACAGACAGAGACAGTGTAAAGGATATTACCACAATGGTTATTTTATTTATACATAATTACATTTCTAATCACAAAAAAACATTTCCTAAAAGTGGGCGGGGGGGGGGGGGGCAAGGCCCCTCCTGACACCTCCCTCCACCCTGAAGCCAGTTCTGGATCTGACCACAGGGATTGAGCAATTGGTGACGGTTCAAGGGTTCATCTACGAGGTACGTTATACTCAGATTTACAATGTTTTAAGCCAGTAACAATCCTACATCAACAATTTGAAAACATTGATATAATGTAACTTACCATGAAGTGCTTTGAAATGATCATCCTATGTTGCACAGACAACTGAAACAAAAGGTCAAGTTATAATTGCACACAAAAGCACTGAGGCCTACATGCTCAACTAGAATATAGTGTATTCAGGTTTACATAAACATGCATGTTATTACACCACAGAAACATTGTATAAGTTACAGAGACATGTGAATAATGTATATATGTGTTCCCTCTTTACCTGCAACATTTAGAGCCAATTCTAAAACATCAGATGGGCTCAGAACTACCAGTGACACTAAAGGAGGTAGGGAAAAGTGAAAATGATGTCCAACAACTGATTTATACTCTGTAACAAACATTTATTTTATCACTCCAGTGCAATTGAACTGCTCTGGGAAGTGTCTGCCTAAATCACATTGTACCTGTGACTGAGCACTACTTATGTAGCCCGTTCTGTTTTTGCAGGATGAGGGGGAGATCCAGGTTTGCCTCTGGAGGGAGTCCAATCAGGTTCCCATAACAGATGTTCATTCAGGTGAGCCATCTGCGCGGCAAAAATGCCCCGAACCACGGTTTCTCCTTCCACTCCACAGCCTTCACGGAGGTAGAGGTGAGTAAAGTACTCCGTGTTTTACTCATGCGCCCTATATGGCTAGTATTTTACTAAACATCTGGCAACAATCACTAAATTGTATGTCTATGTTCTGTAGCTTCTTTCCATGACAAACAAATCAGGGTGGAGGGACTCCGCGTTTTAGAATGTGGAGACGTGGAGCTGCTACAGGAGAACGGGACCAGGATCGCAGTAGATCGAGCCATTTGGTTGAAGTACGAACTTCCAATAGTCGCCATGCCAGGGTTTAATTTAATCTTTACTATGTTGGCATCTGTGCACGTCCCATGCATTTCAAACTTAAACACACACCATGCCCCCTATTTGCCCACCCTGGACTAATAAATGTCCTTGGTGATTAACACAGGGGGGCAAATTGAATCTCTCATAAACCTGTAGTGAAGGAACACCGTCCTCTCTGCGGATCCTGTCGGGAGAAACAAACAGAAATGCGATGACTTGTCAGTGAAATCTCTTTGGTTGTGTTCAACCTACTGCACAACATGGTTCATGCAATGGTAGTAAACCTCTGCGTAACACCTTTTCTTAATCTATCATTCAGGTATGGACATCTCACCCATTGATCTGATCAACATTGAGAGATTCTCCACTCGCGTGGTGCCTCTGGCTGAATATCGACTCGGGCTGCAGGAGTACCTGCGCTGCAAGGTGGCCCCAGCTTTACTCTGAGAAGTGGTGAGTTAAAGTGCAATGTGTTCACTGTATATACATTACTCTGTGACCAATGATGTTTTTTACCAAATCTGTCAATCCCCTGAATCTCTGTGTTGATACTTCCGGTCCTGATGGTCCTCCTGAGTATTCCATTCCTCATGGTACCTCCCCCAAAGCTCTGGTCATTGAGCCTAATGCTCTTTTCTTCTTCAGGTTGGAGCTCGTCTGATCTCCCATGCCCTGTTCAGGTACTGGGGGCTAAGGACGCGCCCTCTCCCTCACATCACTGGGAGGGGACGGGGGGATACCATGCGTGGCTGGAGCAAGTATATTTCAAAGTCTGGCGGAGCAGTCACAACATCAAAGTGTGAACCATTTCATGAGGCACCCCCCCCCCCCCCCTGCTGGGGAATAAAGTGGCTACAGTGATGGCAGGGTGGGGTAGGAACCGAGCAGGGTGACCAGAGAGGGCTAAGGTCTCCTCCAGAGTGATCCCTCTCCCCCAATGCACCCCCACAGTCTGAGGTAGAACATCTTGAGTTATATTTCAACTATAAAAAGTGGCTGTGATGACAAACTTGCCCTCACTGATTAGATCTGATTGAGACAACTTAGATAACTGAGCCACACTAAGGGAAGGACCCTTCAGTTGAAATCAAAGTTAATGCATTGCTGCGCTAACGGCTGTCTCTCTTTCTTCAGGTGTTGGATAACGCTGATGCAGAGAGGAATAAGAAGATGACTAAATCACCTGCAGGTATGTTTTTAAACTACACCTTAAATATTGATTATTTCTGGCTGTGATGACAAACTTGCCCTCACTGATATGATCTGATTGAGACAACTTAGATAACTGAGCCACTCTTGCTAACAACTAAGCCACTTTAAATAAAAGGTGTTTCATTTAAACTCAGTTTCTTCATCTTAAGGTGACCATGGTGGCTTTGCAAAAACAAATATCTTGGTCTATGTCAACCAGGGTATTGATGTAATGGTTGTGTAATGTATTTGCATATGCTAGATATTTATTTTAGATACAATTATTGCAACTTAACTCTAAGACACTTTGTGTAAAAAAGTGCACTCAATAATTTCTTACGGCTGTATTCGTGTCGGTTGTAATGATCTGTCAATCCACTGATTTCCTGTGCTGACCACCTCCATGTAACCCTGGACAACTGAGGAAAGCCGGTCCTAACATAACTATCAAAGCGCTTTCCTCGTTGCGTGGGCGTAGATATGCCGGATACGGAAGGACTTCCTTTGTTACGTTTAATAGCAGGCTATAAGCCAACGTGAAATATGCACTGCGCCTCCTGTCGTACCTGAATGTTGGCTTACAATATTATACTAGAGTAGTTGATTATCAGGATGATAAACAGTTTTACTATGCGTTTAATGCATGTCCCATATGTATATTTTAATTGAACAATTAAAATCTCAACCTAAATGTCATGAAATAATATTACGGTGTCTCTGGTATTTTATGAAATCATTAATACGTTGCTTATTATCTTGTGTTTTTCAGAATGTCTCCGTCCAAAACCTTTGGAACGGCCACTAAGCCTTATGAAAGATCAAATGCAAAGATTTTTTTATAATTGCCAGTAAAATCGAAATCATATAGCTACAACACTATTTAAGATATTGCAGTATTAAAATCGGAGATAATATGCGTCTGGCAATGCGCAATATTTATTTTGTTCAACCCCCAACACCAAGTCCGACGATTTATTTCTCAGCCGCTCGTCTCCGCAAGATGACGTCAGCGTGGCCAAACATATTTCCACCTGGCTTATCGCTCACAGCTGCTTCCGCCGATAGTACAACTTAGTTTCGTTATCATTTCTGAGTCGGAGGCCACTCAAGATCTGGAGTTGTAAAAGGGGTAAATTAATTGTTGGATGTAGAAGTGTCAGAATCAATATAGATGTTTTTATTTTAAAGTAAATTCAGATGGAACATAGTAGAAACATGTCAATTCTAATGTCCGCCTAAAAAAACCCATTACTTATAGTGAAAACCACCCTTGAATGATGGGTTAGTAGACTAAAAGCTTTAGGAATCAAAACTATAACATATAATAAGTACCCTGTATCAAGATTGATGCAAAACAAGTGAAATTTGACCTTTTTTAGAGGTTTAGAAAAATAAAGTTCCATTTGAACTTTTTCACTGTAAAAATCATTTTATTACTTTGAATTATCACTATAGGTATTCATAACATCCAAATACAACTGTTGTGAAAAAAAACTCATTTAACTGATCTTTTTCATTTATTTGAAGAAAAAAAAACACCATGTGAGCCTCTGAATTAGCCCCGAGTGAAACATGCTAACCTATTACTGCACCGAAAATCATTCCTAGCTCCCTTATTACTTATCCTAGCTCCACATCCAACACATTGTTTATGATCGTAAAGACACAGAATCTAACGGTGCCCACCTCTATAAGCAATTCCGTTATCTGCTGTGCTCCGTGCGCTTTGAAATCAAATCAAAAGTTGTTTACCTCAATTCTTTGGAGTTTCTGCATTGCCCGGCTCTTTCGTTCTTTCAGTTTTTTGTGCTCAAATATGGAGGGGACGGCTCCGGGTTTCAGCCTCCGATGTACTTTTAATGCTTCTCCACCAACAGACTTGACGATGGCAGGATCAACATCGTATGCATCAGACGCGAAGTGGTCAGAGCACAACTTGCTCCATTTTGTCGGCTGCCAGCCAACACGATTCACTAAAAAAAATCCAGTTTCGGCGGATGATTTTGTCTTGGGGAAATGCATGTAAAATTCTCCCAGATCCCGCACCGTTCGTACATCCAAAAGCACAACAATAACCCATGTTTTTGCGTGATTTTGCGGATATAATTCAGTTTTCTTTTCGAAAAACACCGCTGACATGTGAACGAGACTGCCGAGTCGGGATATTTGGCCCAGAGACGGTTTGGCCACAATGACGTCACGCACGCGGAGGCTGCTGGGAATGACATGTCAGAAATTCAGATGGCTTTGGGTCGAGTTTTGTATCGATAAAAAGCTTTTTTTTGGGTGTATTATCTCGATTTAAATAAAAAATACAGGCAGTCTTAAAAACAAAATTTCTATAAAAATGTAGCATATTTGGAAGCTTTGCATTTGATCTTTAAAGGCTCCCACAAATTAAGGTGAAGGTTCTGGCGGTGAAAGACACCACACGAGTACAAAGGTGGGAGTTTGATGGAGAGGGTGCCAAGGCCACACAGGTTTATCGAACAGCTGCGGTCACAGACGGGCAGACTGTACAGAAGTTTTATTTGAAGATTTGCTCCAGCAAATAAACGAGGGCCAAACTTACACTGTAAGGAATTATGACATGAGCAAATTTGGTCAAACCAAATCCATGCTCAGCAGAAAAACACAGCCATATACATGTGTACCCCGCTCCAGGCAATTTGGAGGAGGAAGGCAAGGCCCTCCTGACACCTCCCTCCACCCTGAAGCCAGTTCTGGATCTGACTACAGGGATTGAGCAATTGGTGACAGTTCAAGGGTTCATCAACGAGGTACGTTATACTCAGATTTACAATGTTTTAAGCCAGTAACAATCATACATCAACAATTTGAAAACATTGATATAATGTAACTTACCATGAAGTGCTTTGAAATGATCATCCTATGTTGCACAGACAACTGAAACTAAAGGTCAAGTTATAATTGCACACAAAAGCACTGAGGCCTACATGCTCAACTAGAATATAGTGTATTCAGGTTTACATAAACATGCATGTTATTACACCACAGAAACATTGTATAAGTTACAGAGACATGTGAATAATGTATATATGTGTTCCCTCTTTACCTGCAACATTTAGAGCCAATTCTAAAACATCAGATGGGCTCAGAACTACCAGTGACACTAAAGGAGGAAGGGAAAAGTGAAAATGATGTCAACAACTGATTTATACTCTGTAACAAAACATTTATTTTATCACTCCAGTGCAATTGAACTGCTCTGGGAAGTGTCTGCCTAAATCACATTGTACCTGTGACTGAGCACTACTTATGTAGCCCGTTCTGTTTTTGCAGGATGAGGGGGAGATCCAGGTTTGCCTCTGGAGGGAGTCCAATCAGGTTCCCATAACAGATGTTCATTCAGGTGAGCCATCTGCGCGGCAAAAATGCCCCGAACCACGGTTTCTCCTTCCACTCCACAGCCTTCACGGAGGTAGAGGTGAGTAAAGTACTCAGTGTTTTACTCATGCGCCCTATATGGCTAGTATTTTACTAAACATCTGGCAACAATCACTAAATTGTATGTCTATGTTCTGTAGCTTCTTTCCATGACAAAAGAAAAATCAGGGTGGAGGGACTCCGCGTTTTAGAATGTGGAGACGTGGAGCTGCTACAGGAGAACGGGACCAGGATCGCAGTAGATCGAGCCATTTGGTTGAAGTACGAACTTCCAATAGTGCCAAATGCCCTTTTCTTCTTCAGGTTGGAGCTTGTCTGATCTCCCCTGTTCAGGTACTGGGGGCTAAGGACTCGCCCTCTCCCTCACATCACTGGGAGGGGACTGGGGGGGGATACCATGCGTGGCTGGAGCAAGTATATTTCAAAGTCTTGCCGGGCAGTCACAACATCAAAGTGTAAACCATTTCATGAGGCAAACCCCCCCCCCCCCCCCTGCTGGGGAATAAAGTGGCTACAGTGATGGCAGGGCGGGGCAGGAACCGAGCAGGGTGACCAGAGAGGGCTAAGGTCTCCTCCAGAGTGATCCCTCTCCCCAATGCACCCCCACAGTCTGAGGTAGAACATCTTGAGTTATATTTCAACTATAAAAAGTGGCTGTGATGACAAACTTGCCCTCACTGATATGATCTGATTGAGACAACTTAGATAACTGAGCCACTTTTGCTAACAACTAAGCCACTTTAAATAAAAGGTGTTTCATTTAAACTCAGTTTCTTCATCTTAAAGTGACCATGGTGGCTTTGCAAAAACAAATATCTTTCTCTGTCAACCAGGGTATTGATGTAATGTATTTGCATATGCTAGATATTTATTTTAGATACAATTATTGCAACTTAACTCTAAGTCACTTTGTGTAAAAGAGTGCACTCAATAATTTCTTACGGCTGTATTCGTGTCCTCAGTTGTAATGATCTGTCAATCCACTGATTTCCTGTGCTGACCACCTCCATGTAACCCTGGACAACTGAGGAAAGCCGTTCCTAACATAACACATAACTATCAAATCGCTTTCCTCGTTGCGTGGGCGTAGATATGCCGGATACGGAAGGACTTCCTTTGTTACGTTTAATAGCAGGCTATAAGCCAACGTGAAATATGCACTGCGCCTCCTGTCGTACCTGAATGTTGGCTTACAATATTATACTAGAGTAGTTGATTATCAGGATGATAAACAGTTTTACTATGCGTTTAATGCACGTCCCATATGTATATTTTAATTGAACAATTAAAATCGCAACCTAAATGTCATGAAATAATATTACGGTGTCTCTGGTCTTTTATGAAATCATTAATACGTTGCTTATTATCTTGTGTTTTTCAGAACGGCCACTAAGCCTTATGAAAGGCTCCCACAAATGAAGGTGAAGGTTCTGGCGGTGAAAGACACCACACGAGTACAAAGGTGGGAGTTCGATGTAGGGTGCCAAGGCCACACAGGTTTATCGAAACCGAACAGCTGCGGTCACAGACGGGCAGACTGTACAGACGTTTAATTTGAAGATTTGCTCCAGCAAGTAAACGAGGGCCAAACTTACACTGTAAGGAATTATGACATGAGCAAATTTGGTCCAACCAAATCCATGCTCGGCATGTGTGCCGCTCCAGGCCATTTGGAGGAGGAAGGCAAGGCCCTCCTGACACCTCCCTCCACCCTGAAGCCAGTTCTGGATCTGACCACAGGGATTGAGCAATTGGTGACAGTTCAAGGGTTCATCAACGAGGTACGTTATACTCAGATTTACAATGTTTTAAGCCAGTAACAATCATACATCAACAATTTGAAAACATTGATATAATGTAACTTACCATGAAGTGCTTTGAAATGATCATCCTATGTTGCACAGACAACTGAAACAAAAGGTCAAGTTATAATTGCACACAAAGCACTGAGGCCTACATGCTCAACTAGAATATAGTGTATTCAGGTTTACATAAACATGCATGTTATTACACCACAGAAACATTGTATAAGTTACAGAGACATGTGAATAATGTATATATGTGTTCCCTCTTTACCTGCAACATTTAGAGCCAATTCTAAAACATCAGATGGGCTCAGAACTACCAGTGACACTAAAGGAGGAAGGGAAAAGTGGAAATGATGTCCAACAACTGATTTATACTCTGTAACAAAACATTTATTGTATCACTCCAGTGCAATTGAACTGCTCTGGGAAGTGTCTGCCTAAATCACATTGTACCTGTGACTGAGCACTACTTATGTAGCCCGTTCTGTTTTTGCAGGATGAGGGGGAGATTCAGGTTTGCCTCTGGAGGGAGTCCAATCAGGTTCCCATAACAGATGTTCATTCAGGTGAGCCATCTGCGTGGCAAAAATGCCCCGAACCACGGTTTCTCCTTCCACTCCACAGCCTTCACGGAGGTAGAGGTGAGTAAAGTACTCCGTGTTTTACTCATGCGCCCTATATGGCTAGTATTTTACTAAACATCTCGCAACAATCACTAAATTGTATGTCTATGTTCTGTAGCTTCTTTCCATGACAAACAAATCAGGGTGCAGGGACTCCGCGCTTTAGAACGTGGAGCTGCTACAGGAGAACGGGACCAGGATCGCCACCGACGGCCAGGAGGTGCCAAGATGCTGGAAACAAAAGGGTGAAGACACCCGTGTGCACTGTTCGTAAGTGCCAGGTCCCTCTGTGCTTCACTGTCAAAAATAACTGTTGCAAGGAGTGGCATGACTAAATACTGTAACATTCAGGATGTATAAAGTTTTGCGAGTGTTTATTACAAAAAATGTTTGTTTTTGTACCTACCTAGAGTGTAGTTTTATTGTATAGTGTGTTGGTAAAATGCTTGTTTTTATTTACGTAATGTATCGTTGGTAAAATGTTTGAAATAAATCTGCTCCAGTTGGAGTCAAATGTTTCCTAATTTGTATTGTGTAAGTAAACATGCATCTCATGCAAAGAGGAAACTGCAGTTTTAATGTAGGTCCAGGCTACAAAGAACATGCTCTACACTCTGTGAATAGTCGGGTGATAAACATGTAAGGAGTGTCAACACACACAAAACATTATTATTTATTTAAAACACTTGTATTTGGATGGAATGAATACCTATAGTGATAATTCAATGTAATATGATTTTTACAGCCTGGTTGGTATCCAAATGTGGCCAAAGGTTAGTTTTTTTTTTTAAACCCCTCTAAAAAGGTCACATTTCACTTGTTTTGCCTCAATCTTGATACAGGTTACTTATGTTATGCTTTGGATTCCTTTAGCTTTTAGGCTACTATCTCATCATTCAAGGTTGGTTTTCAGAGGGTCGCTTTCATCGATGCGTTTTGCACCCCGGGCCGTTTTGATATTCCGCTGAAGTATTCCCTGTGACGTAATAACTCTTTTTTTTTTTTTTTTTTCGACGGAAGGGGCTGGGTCAGAGGGTCGAGGTATAAAAGTCACGGCTCGCCACTGGACGCCCAGGACCCTCTTCAGTCGCTGTCTGCGGCGAGCCTTCCGAAGGAGAAAGAAGAGCATAACCTCCGGTAAGATAAAAACATTCTTATTTAATGTTACAAAAGTGTATAGTTGCTATATTTAGCTTGTAGTGAACTGAAAAGGAGTATTTTATCTTGTCACTGACTGGCTAACATGCTGAAACCAACGAGCTAACGTTAGCTTATGTAGCTTAGTAACTGTATCACGGGTTTCAGTTCGAATACGCTCAGCTATAATGTCATGTTAATGTAGTTGTATTTTACCAAACATTGCGCTGTCTTATTTTGTAACATAATGACTCAAGATATGATGATGCTAGGGTATAATTGCTTAGCTTGAGGTTAGCTTAACGCTATCGCACGTGCACCACGTGTCAATGTACTGCTCAATTTATACTGCAAATGCTTTCTGCGTTATGTTTTTCCGCGGCAGTTCAACACACTGGCTTCACTGAACAAATACATTTGTATTAGCAAAAACCTCATTTAGTAAATATGGAACGATACTCTTAAATCTGGCTGTTTTTTCACAAAAGCTCTACTGTGACAATGCTCACTAGTATTCTGACATACCCTTTTCAGCACATGCACTGTCTTTCTCATCTGTCTTGCTACAGGTTGAACCTGAAATAGGAGCTCTACCTCCTGGGCTCTGCAACCATGGATGTCTGCACAGAAAGCAGGTATGTTTTTAGTTCTGTCTAGACTAAATAGTATACATCAGGCTCCTATCGAAGCCGTTCAGGCTCTACTGTAGCTTAGAGCGGTCAACTGGATGCCGAGAAGAAGACTTCCACCGACGGTCGCTGATCAGTTTAAATATTAACTGTTTCAGCAACATTAAGGGGAAGGACATTTGGGACTAAATCATAAGCTTATGTTTTTAAAATGTCTTCTGTGCTAATTGCTGTGCTCCCATCTTTCTGCAGGTCTTTTGTAACATTGAAGATGAGAAGGCGAAACATGAAGAAGTCACATGCAGGTACTTCCTGAGTTATATTTCAATGGCTATGATCACAATAACTATTATATATATATATATATATATATATATATATATAATAACTATACAGAGGAGGCTGGGTGAGATTATAAAATGAATGGGCGATCAGCGTCAGACTAACCTCCCTCAAATAATATTAATGGTGACGGCATTAATATTATGACATTAATATACTGTGCATCACCACCAAAAGGGGAAGGCCATCTGCACATGTGTGTCTCTGCGTTGTGTGAGTGTGAGCCACATGATGACATATAGATGCCGCAGCCTCCGGGCCGTGAGGACCTCTCATCTATCACCCTAGTCTGATGGCTGCTCGTTAACGAGGACTCTAATTACCTCACCTGCGCAGGTGTATAATAACACTGTCTGTGTGCAGGCGTGGCTCTGATGACCACGACGGTGATCTCCACCCGGGACCACGGCGTGGTCGCTAAGATCAAGAGGGTCATCATGGAGAGAGAGAGAGAGAGAGAGAGACGCCTCCCCCAAAGTGGGGGCTGGGCCCCGAGGTACGATCTGTTTCCTCGTTACCTGTTCTGTGGCGTTAAAGTTATCTGTGTTAAGTTCGGTGTTAATAAAGTTATTCTTTCCCTGATCAGGCGAGTCAGAAGAAGATGATGATCCAGAAAGGACTGCTCGAGGTTAGGGAAAGCCAACGGCAGCACGCCCCAACCGCCTGGAAGGACGGACTACAGGTACTGAGGGGCTAAAGGTGCTGAGGGGAGGGGCTACAGGTGCTGCAGACAGTTATCCCCCCCTGCGCTGCCGTGCTCTCGGGGGGAGTCGCTCTGCTACAGAATCTCTCAGCTCGGAGCGACTCAGTCAGCTCATGCTGCGCTGATGCTCTCTGAGGACACAATATAATGTTTATACAGTTTATTAAAATCTAAGAGGATAATGGAGTTAAAGATATAATTTAAGGCTTTTATTGACAGTTAATTTAAGTTTAAGAGACAATATTTGCAGTGTTGACCCTCATTTCAATGACTGGCTGAAACCAACGAGCTAACGTTAGCTTATGTAGCTTAGTAACTGTTATCACATGTTTCTGTTAGCTTAAGCTAATAGATGTCATGTTAATGTAGTTGTATTTTACCAAACATTACGCTGCCTTATTTTTGTAATATAACAACTCAAGATATGATGATGCTAGGGTATAATTGCTTAGCTTGAGGTTAGCTTAACGCTATCGCATGTGAACCACGTGTCAATATACTGCTCAACCTATACTGCAAATTTTTTCTGCGTTATGTTTTTCTGCGTCAGTTGAACACACTGGCTCAACTTAACAAATACATTTTGTATTCGCAAAAACTCATTTAGTAAATATGGAATGATACTCTTAAATCCGGCTTTTTGTTTTGCACAAAGCCACTGTGACAATGCTCACTAGTATTCTGAGTATTACTCTTTTCAGCACAGAGCAGGCAGTGACTTTCTCATCTGTCTTTCTAAGGTTGAACCTGAAATAGGAGCTCTACCTCCTGGGCTCTGCAACATGGATGAAATAAGAAGATGACTAAATCACCTGCAGGTATGTTTTTAAACTACACCTTAAATATTGATTTCTGGCGTGTGATGACAAACTTGCCCTCACTGATATGATCTGATTGAGACAACTTAGATAACTGAGCCACTTTTGCTAACAACTAAGCCACTTTAAATAAAAGGTGTTTCATTTAAACTCACTTTCTGTATCTTTGTTAAGGTGTCCATGATGGCTGAGCACTAGGCACTGATCCTGATGCTGCCGTGACTTCATGAGGATGTCTCACTTCAAGGTAATTTAAAATATATAAAATGAGCTCTTCGCAGCATGCTATCCTAAGGACCGGGGCTTGTCTGTAGCTCTAGGGTTCTCCAAGTGCATGCCAGATAAATGGTCGGTCTTTGACTGTTCTGGCCTCTTATGCCATCAGCAGCCACTCAACTGTCCAACAGATCCTCACGTCATTATGTAGAAATGCTTACTGCGCAACCACAGTTCTTTGAATGCTGTTCTCTTCCTGCAGGCATCAATCTGCCCATGAGATCTAATCCGATGTCCTTGGGATCCAGAGGCTCCATGTTCCTGCTGTGAGGTATGTAACGGCCCGTCCACACGGCAGCATGCGTTGAAGCTTCAACGCAGCTTCCCATTCACTTTGAATGGGGTGACGTTTGCCGAACTGCATTTTGGTTCCTTCGCTTCGAAAGTTGAGAAAAGTTCAACTTTTGAAGCTTCGGCGGAAGCGTCAACCATCAAATCATATGCCAGCACAAGCTTTTGCCAATCAAACCATGTGCTTGTGTGTCCGATGCTGCGTACGGAGATTTGTCTGCATAATTTGATCTGTGAAATGATGAAGCTGTTTATCCATTCGCTGAGCGGCCATCTTGTTGCAGTCACCACCCTGCTCTCGTTCTGGGGGCGGGGCCTCTCCTCGTGGTGATGTCATCGACTCTGCGTTCTGCTGGGTCGACCCGGATCCACGAGGAGAGACGACTCGACCCGAGCGCCGCGAAGACGAGTTGACTGCGCTGATCACAACAGCATAGAGGGGATATATAGATAGGGGGGGGGGGGGAAGGGTCTTCTGGTGTAGGCATGTGAACCTGAATAACAGCACAAAGGGGTCTATAGAGGGGGGGGCGCGGGGCTTCTGGTGTAGGCATGTGAACCTGATCACAGGTAGATCTCACCTGCAGAGGCTCTTTTTAAACTCTGATGATTGTCTCCTGCAGAACTTTGAGAAGCTGAACATCCGGACCGCTCACTAGGAACATCCAGGACTATGTCAGGTAATGCTAAGCTAACAAGCTAACCTCATGCTAAACTTTTTAATACAAACTCCAAAAGTCATTATTTGGAAATATTTGAAAACCTCCCCTGAGTTTCAAGTCTTTATCATCATGTCTTCAGCAGCTTCAGATATGGCAAGAGCAACATATATGAGTGTGAGCCACATGATGACATATAGATGCCGCAGCCTCCGGGCCGTGAGGACCTCTCATCTATCACCCTAGTCTGATGGCTGCTCGTTAACGAGGACTCTAATTACCTCACCTGCCCAGGTGTATAATAATAACACCGTCTGTGTGCAGGCGTGGCTCTGACCACGGCTTGGTCGTTAAGATCAAGATGTGACCTAACAAGTGATATACAATAATCTTAAGTAGCAAAGTAATGGGTGTAAAACAAAAGTCTTATGTCTGCCTTTTTTTGCACTCTTAAAACAAGCGTCTGACTCAATGTGCTACAATGCTCACTAGTATTCTGACTATTCCCTTTTCAGCACGGAGCAGGCACTGACTTTCTCATCTGTCTTGCTACAGGTTGAACCTGAAATAGGAGCTCTACCTCCTGGGCTCTGCAACCATGGATATCTGCACAGAAAGCCGGTATGTTTTTATCTCTGTCTAGACTAAATGATATACATCAGGCTCCTATCGAAGCCGTTCAGGCTCTTCTGTAGCTTAGAGCGGTCAACTGGATGCCGAGAAAAAGACTTCCACCGACGGTCGCTGATCAGTTTAAATATTAACTGTTTCAGCAACATTAAGGGGAAGGACATTTGGGACTAAATCATAAGCTTTATGTGTTTAAAATGTCTTCTGTGCTAATTGCTGTGCTCCATCTTTCTGGGGGTCTTTTGTAACATTAGCCGCGTTCACGCCAAGTACTGTGCCGGCACTTAGTGCCCCGGCACTTATTACCCCAGGGCACTAAGTACAGATCGCGTTCACACCTGAATAAGTTCCCTGGCGGAAGATTACGCAAATGAGCCGCTGACGTCACTTTGTCTTCTTCTGCTTTGGGTTTACTGGCAGGCCGCAAACCACTTCACGGCGTATACTGCCGCCCGAAGTCCCCGGCGTTGGGGACTGGCTTCAGAGTAAATCGCTAGAACGCCGACACCTCCACCGCTCCCATGTTTTATTTTGTGTTGCCATAAGTTAGTCTCTCTGCGTTTGTGCGCTGTGCTAATGCTAATGCGAGGATAATAAAATTGCGTATCTACAAAACATTTCAAAGTTTTACGGGGTGTGGTTTGCTTCGCCCAGCCAATCAGAACTGGGGCACTTTCCCCCAGGAAAGTACCTGCGCTCAGCAGGCACTAAAAAAGGGGGTAAAAGTTCCCGGTACTATTTTTGGTGTGAACGCCCACATAAGAGGCACTAACGGAACTAAACGCGAAAAGTACCGGGAAAAGTACTCCGGCGTGAACGCAGCTAATGAAGATGAAAAGGCGAAACATGAAGAAGTCACATGCAGGTACCTCGGAGTTATATTTCAAATATATAAACTGGCTGTGATGACAAACTTACCCTCACTGATTAGATCTGATTGAGACAACTTAGATAACTGAGCCACACGAAGGGAAGGACCCTTCAGACTGAATCAGTAGCTAATAAAGCAATGCATTTCTGCTCTAATTGCTGTCTCTTTCTTCAGCTGTTGGATAACGCTGATGCAGAGGAATAAGGAGATGACTAAAGAGGCTCCATGTTCCTGCTGTGAGGTATGCAAGGAGATTTGTCTGCATCATTTCATACATTCCTGATCTATGATGAATTTAAAACAAGAGGACTGTTGGATGAAACTCGCGGATATGGGACTGAGATCAGATCTTAAATAATGACCTCAGAACAAGTGTTTGAATTTCACTAAATGTACTTTCTTTGTATTCTCAGGTGCAGTGCGTTGAAGGCAGCAGGAAGATGGTGAAGGAGGATGTAGCGACTGGACAAAGTGCTATATGAGTACAGTCTGAGTTCTCTGTGAAGGATTTCTTACAAACTGACCAGCTGAATGTTTTCTCTCCGAAAAAATTGTTGAAATAAACATCTTACATGGAATGTTTTTGAGAATCCCTTTATTGATATTCTTGTATTTACACATGTGAAGGACATTTGGAGACTCGTTTAATGCACTGCAAACAGCTGATAAACTATTTACAGTAAGGCCCAGGTGAGAGTTTGTACTGGCGCTGCATGTCGTTCCTGAGTCAGTTGGCAGCTTTCTCAGTAAAGAAGTAATCTGAGGAACATGCATCCCAGCAGCTGAAGAGTCCTTGCTGTCGGGAGAACTAGAGGGTTGAAGTCAGCCGCCACTCTTCTTCGAGTCCGTAGCAATCTGGCCAGTATCGGGCACAGGCCACAGCTGATGGGGTAGGTTCTGCCAGGTCTTCTGGACTGCACCTGGGGGCATCGGCACATTCCAGTAGGTGGGACATTGTCTGCACTGATCCATAGTTGCTGTGTCTTCTGTGGTGTATTTCCACACTTTTCATCAGTGCTTAAACTGTAACCCTCCAATTTCTTAGTTCCACAAGTTCAAGGTCACCTATTATGCAAAAAAACACTTGCTCATGTCTCTTCTACATCAACATGTGTGCCCTCTGTGTAAAGAGATTCTGAAAGGTTCATGAACAAAGGTCTCTTTGTCCTGATTCATTTATATAAACTTTATGATGTCATAACGATTTTTTTTTGGCTTGTGTAACCATAGTATGGTTGGGTACCGAAATCCGGTTCCAATATTTCGATTCCATCGTTTAGAAATGTTGAATCGATAAGCAGAACCGAAACTAAGGAAATAGGCGCATTCACACTGCGGTACTTTTCCCACAAAGGTTCATGCGAACTTAGTTCATGAGAACTCGTTTTATCGCGTTCACACCAAAAGAGCCGGTACTAAAATTAGTTCATGAGAACCTTTTTTACCCCCTCGAAAGTCCCTGCTAGAGAGCAGGGACTTTCGAGCGGCTCTTTTGTGAGAAAAGAGCTATATTTCTGATTGGCTGGGCGGATTGCAAACCACGCCCCGTAAAACTTCCAAAAAGTTTTGTGAAGCCGCCATTTTATTATCCTCGCATTAGCATTAGCATTAGCATGTTGTTGCAGGAAGTCCCCACGGAGAATACTTTTGCTGTAGTACATCTCTATACATCGATACAACATTACTTGTTGATAGAAATCAACACGTAATGAAATAAGACCCGATGATGATTGATAGGTGTGTGGGCTGTCTTTCATTTTGACACACAGAACAATGGGGGCTATCCACCCTTATCCACAATGTAAAGTAACTCACAGCCTCTTCCCTCTTCTCTCTGTGAGGAGCAGCAGGTTCAGCTTTCAGAACAAAGTAACAAAAGACTAAAATGGCATTCATTTTTTTTAAATATGTCGTAATAGATGTATTTATTGTTCTTCTCAAGAGAGTACCAGAATGTGTATTTTATGTTAGTATTTCAAAAAAATCTCTTGGGGGAGAATCCCCCCAGACCTTCCTGCAGGGGTTGGGTTTTCAGCATGTCAACTCTTTCACTTGTGGGGAAGTTGCAGGATTGGCTCCAAGACAAATGTGCCTTTTTATTTCATACAGTTCAATTTGGATTGAGACAGGGAAATAATCTAAACCTCACGCGTGGCGTTTCACTGTCAAGGGGAATACTGACATGAGCCCCACCACTGTATGGGTTAGCCCTACCATAGATTACCCAACAAAAATACTCTCTGGCAAGTGCCGACCCGTATTGCACATGCGCAGATCTAAGAAAAAAGTAAAAGTCTGCTGCTTATTGTTCTACTAGGCCAAAATAGAGTGTGTTAATTAATATGTTTGGCAGTTTGGAGTAAATCTGTAGATGTGTGTATGTGTGTGTGTGTTTCATGTATAGGCCTCTCACGATAATTAATTTTGTTGGATACATTTTCCAGGAAATTATTGCAATAAACGATAATATTGTCGGCACCGTTGTATGACCATTTTAGACCCCTGACATAATGATAATATATAATAATAATTCAAGTACATCCTTTCAAACTGCTAGTCACATCCTCATGTAAATGGTAATGTATCGAGTTCATTTTTATTTATCATACGATACGTCAATTAATTGCTTATCGCGACAGGGACACAATAAAACAGTGGAAACAAACATGTGTTTGACTTTCAATAGTGAATGAAACTTTGTGCCCTTTATAGTCTGTGTCCAATATTGTGTATTTGTATATATTGTATATATATCCTATATATATGCTAATGTCCCGCTGCTGACACGATAGCAGTCATTTAGTGTGCATATGTGTAATTATACCCATGATATCAAAATCTCACTCCAGCCAGGTACCCAAAGTTGGCAACCCTGCTAATCCTCCCCCAGGGACTTTTTCCGGTGTGAACGCGATCTGTACTTAGTTCATGTGAACTAAAGAGTTCGCATGAACCTTTGTGGGAAAAGTACTGCGGTGTGAATGCGCCTATTGCGCCTAATGCATCTCGCCGCTTTCTTTACTGTTAGACGGGGCGGGGCGTGTAACGAGCACAGTGGCAGGTTTGGGAAGCAAAACCAGGTACAGAGTAAGAACAAATAACAATTGTCCAGTACCCGGATTTATAAGAGTTGTGAGGACCGGATGACCGCAGCTCTCTCTCTGCTCCGGATCAGCTGATTGCTGCACTGTGCAGCTCAGTCTCTCTCTATCTCTCAGTCTCTTTTTACACACTGCGGCTCCGCTTCCCGTTTAACAGCCTCATCTTTGTCAACCTTTCTTATGTTCTTTCTCCAACACTTAATGAAGGTTATTAAGCGTTGTAGCTCCTATACTGTTAATATTGACCGCCATTTCCTTTATGAAGTGAAGCAGCCTCCCTGTCTGTCCTCGCGCTGTCCTCACATCCCCGGACTGCGAGACAGACTCGGAGGAGCACAGGGATGTCAGTATTGTTTATGAAGCAGGGTATAGAAAGTACATTATTTAAATGAAAATACAATTTATGTACTTTTCCAAACATCATTTTGGGTTATGGGATGCTGCAATGATCTGTTTGGTGTTTGGAGCCAAACACTTCAGAGACATGTTTTGTATATATCTGAGACCTTTAATATATTGATTAAAAACAGTAGAATAGGAGACCTTTAAATACTTTCAGAAACAGCACATACTGAGGGCTTGTTTTCAATTCATGGTTGTCCAGGGATCATGTATAGCTTGAATATCAAACTGAAGCACAGGTAACCTGTTTCAGATGTCTGCTGCTACTTTACCTCAGTGCAATGCCAAATTGTATTTAATACAGTAAAGTCTTCAAGTTTCAGCACGTGCAATGAAGGCTTGACAAAACTCCAAATACTTCCAACTTATCAAAATGACTCATCCAAAAACAAAGTACCTTTCCTAACACTGATGTACAGTCTAGACCCAGCAGCTAGGTGAGGGCTTGTACACTTGGTTCATATTCATGTCACATTTAATTTGAGGATGTGAGATTTAAAAAGGTTGCTTTTATTCATTGCATCAGGAAATGTCCACCTTTCAACTCCATTTTATTCTCATTTATCTCACGGTGGCAGCTGCAAACTGAGGAACAAGTGACCAATGTTTCGGTCAGAAGTCATGTGGTGTTGCAACCCAGTCTCACGGCATTTTGTGTTATAGTCAGGAAATGTAATCTCTTGATTCGTGTTCACGACTTCCCCTTTTCTCTCGTGTCACACAGCGATTTAAAAAGCAATGTAAACAATAACAAATTAGAAGGAAGAAAATACAGATTCAGTATTCTGACCAAGAACTATTTTAGAAGCAATGTATTTCTATTGGTAGAATGTTTCGTGCCTGCACCAAATAATAACAAATTAGATATTTCAGTATTCTGAGGCTCTGAGCCCCATTTCTTTTCCTCACGGATGGAAAAAACGTCCGACATTATACAATTTAAAATAAAAACAATCGTGGCTTGATATTGAGTAAGAATGTTTTTATTAACCCCACAGCTTCCGGTCTTCCAAGACGTGGTGCAGGCACGCAACATACCAATAGAAATACATTGTTTTAAAATCGTTCTGTGTGACACGAAAAAA